>JADRCD010235114.1:15475-37483 GCA_019843815.1 Montemys delectorum
CAGTAGCAAAGGTTTGCTATGGACAACTACCACCACAGAGGTACATACACTCTGTCTCTTTTAAACCTTTTACATCTTTTCAGAGTATGGAAATAAACCTATTTTTAAAAACCTCAAGCAACTGTAAGGTAAGGCTCTACTGTATTTTTAACTTCTAAGTGTCTTTAAAGGCCGGGTACCACAACATAGTCTAGGCTGGCCTCAAACTCAGTCCTTCTGTATTACACTCCCAAGTGCTGACATTTAAGGCCTGTGCTACTTTCAATTATTTCTAAAATAATTGAAAAAAAAAAAAAAAAGCACCATATCCAATTTGTTCTTAGTGAAAATGGCCTCATTCGAGTACAAAGACCTGTACAATGGTTCTAAAGGCTGAGGGTTTAGAAATACACGATAAAACTAGACTTCAAAGAGCTCAATTTACTGGCAGAATAAAGGGTGAAATAACTGGTACAATAAATCCATAAATATGCCAAACACATTAGGAAGGGGGGAATGGGGGATGTGACTGGAAGGGGACAGGACAGGTGGGGGCTGGGGGAGGGGAGGGCCAGGGCAGGATGACAGACCACCAACCTGATGTGGGGATGGTGACAAGGGAACTAAGCTAAATCCTTTTAAAAGACAGCTCTAGAAAAAGTGATTTACTGTAAAAACAGGGAACAAAAACTTACCAGTGGGACTTCTTATTTAGTATTGTATCCTGCTCTCTCCAGTCTCTGAAAAATGTCTCATTTATATCACCTCTGGTTGGCCTCAAATCAATCCTCCTGCCTCAACCTCCTGAGCACTACAACTCAAGTGTGCACCACGGTATCCAGCTCTACCTCAGTTCTTTATAAGACAACTCCATGTTTTGCTTTTCAACACACTGTTCCACATGGCCACCATGGCAGCCAAAAGCTTCCTTCATTATGTCACAACCCCAGTTAATACCTTAGAAAAAGTGGGACTGAGAGATGGCAGTCGCTCTTCTAGAGGGGCCAAGGTCCATTTTCAGCAGGCACATGGTGGCTAACAACTGACCAGTTCCAGGGTTCTGATATGCATTTCGGTCTCCTCAGGTTATACATGTGGTATACATGTCTTTACTTAAAGGAGAGCTGACATGGACAGGTGAAGACAGAGACAGCAATTCCTCATGATTTCTAGATGATACCCCATATCCTCCCCACCCCGTTACTGCTCAACTGTGGCGCTCGCTTATGACTAAAACAAACAAACACAAAAACCAAAACCTCACTCCTTTCTTACCAGACAGGCTAGACTATTGGCCAAGGAGGTTCAAAGAAAACATCGATGGGAAGAACTTTACTCAGTGGAAAGGATGTATTTTCAATACCTTCCCTTCCGCCTTAAGATTCTCTATGTAAAGCCAAAGTCATTTGTACTGCTTACTAAACAGTAATTGCACAAAACACCACTAAAATTCAAGTATTTTTCTTTTAGTAGTTTACATTTTTTTCTTAAGCACTGATATGTACTGTTTCGTATTTTAGAATTATTTTATATCAATGAAAGGGCTGCAATCACCGTTCTTATCCATCTTTCTAAGTTTGGGGTATTAGTGAGTAATCTTTTCTGGATGAACAGTGGATGATGAAGGGATGACTCATATGGATTCCTTCAGCAATTTGTCCTATGTGAATATCTCACTATAAAGGCAGAAGGAAGTCATAGCAAACCAGTTAAATCTGGTTTGAAACCTCTTTCAATCCAATCAAGCTTTTTAAAACTTGTTGCTTAGATTTTTACATACACAAGGCCTACCTTATGAGACTCCAAACACAAAACACACTGGGTTTATGCCGACCAAGAAAGTAAAAAGTGGGCTGACGAGACGGCTCTGTGGGTAAGAGCACTGACTGATCTTCCAAAGGTCCTGAGTCCAAATCCCAGCAACCACATGGTGGCTCACAACCACCCATAATGAGATCTGACGCCCTCTTTTGGTATGTCTGAAGACAGCTACACTGTACTTAATTATAATAATAAATAAATCTTAAAAAAAAAAAGAAAGAAAAAAGAAAAAAAGAAAGTAAAAAGTGGCCAGGCAGCAGCAGCTCACACCTTTAATCCCAGCACTTAGGAGGCAGAGGCAGGTAGATTTCTGAGTTCAAGGCCAGCCTGGTCTACAGAGTGAGTTCCAGGACAGCCAAGGCTACACAGAGAAACCCTGTCTCGAAAAATCAAAATAAATAAATAAATAAATAAATAAATAAACAAATAAATAAATTAATTAAAAATAATGTAAAAAGTAAAAGTGGACTCTGTAAGCTCATTTGGGACACTGGGAACTCAGGTCAAGTGTGAAATCTAGCTACCACAAGTATTAGATTTTAAAAATGTGCTGCTTTATTTTTCTTCTAAAACTTATGAATATGTACTTGGTGTTGGAAATAAACTTTATCTAGTCACGGAAAAGCATTACTATTCGAGAGTTTTACAAATAGCAACATGTCAACACTTTAGCGTGGCCAAGTGAAGGAGGAAGAAATGGGGCGCAGCAAAGGTCTGTGAGGTGGCTTCTGAAATCCCGCTAGGTCACTTTCGATAGTGTCCATTTTGCTGTTGGTGGTGAGGACTGATCACAGAACCCTGTACACACTTGGTGAGTGCTCTGTTACTGAGCTGCACCTCAGCCCCTCTACCACTTTTATTGGATAATACAAGAACTAAGAACTGATCTCCGGTACTTCACAATGGAGGAGAGAAATCTAAGGGTGTGATTGAAAAACAAAGATGGAGTAAGCTTAGGCTAGGCCTAGTGGTGCACACTGTAATCTCAGCACCAAGCAGGTGGAGGCAAGAGTGATGTGAGGGTAAGTCCATCGTAGGTTCCATGGCATCATGGCAAGTTCTACCATGCGACCCTGCCTCCCAACAGCCCACTTACCCTCCCAGCCAAGCAAACCCCCAAGCACTTATTTCAACAATAGGTTTAAAAAGCAGATTTTATTGGCACAACTACTTTCCCTCGACTTACTTCCCAGATAGGAAAGGAAGGTTATAGGTAACAGGGATTTCCAGTTACGGGTATATAAATTCAGTTCTGTTAATCACATTTATGCCCAATATCATGTATCATGCTATCACCTCAGATTTCTTTGCACAACTGGCTTATTATTACAAACAAACCAAAGTGTAATTAGTTGGTCCTTGCCTTTATCTGGCCAGATGCTAGGAAGACTAATGTGCAGCAGTGATTCTGTGGTGTGGTCCTGATATGCCCTCCCCTTGCTGGACAGCCACAGTGGAATGAGTCCTGGTCTGTAAACCAGGCAAGCAAGTGACTTGAATTTTACTGAAACTTGTAAAGTCAGAGACTACTGCTCTAATTGATTAAGCAGTCTGTATTTTACCTATCTCAACTAAGGCATGGAAAAGAAAGATAGAGGAAAAACCAGTACCTTTTTAGTTTCAAATTGTGCCTCTTCCTGACAGCATCCTCTGCAAACAGGATCCAGCGGAAGGAGATTAAACTGTCCAAGAAGGTCGCAAGAGCTGCACAGCAAGTTGCTGGAGAAACCCAACTCTCTGCATGCCTCCGACGAAAACTCTGCCCCGAGAGCAGAGACCTGAAAATGAGAACTAGGGATGAAACAGGTCTAGGTTTACATGAATCTTCCTAAAGAGAAACCAGTGTTACCCAAAGTGCTGTTACATTTCTTCTGGAGACAAGTACTCTGAACTCCACAGCTTTATACATTTGGTTTATTGTTGATGCTTCACTTTTTGAGATAGTCTTATCAAGCCCAGGCTGGCCCTGAACTAGCTATATGCTGGAGATGAGCTCACCCCAACTCTCCTGTCCATTCAAGCGTTGGGCTACCGGCATGTGTCATAACACCAGACCCGACAGCTTCTATTTTAGTGAAAATGTGGATCATCAATAAAAGTACAAAGTAGAACCTGAACGATATATGTATTACATATCTCTTATTAATATCCATTAGCTTATTAAAAGGAATATAAGGAAAAAATGCTTACTTTACTTTAAGGACTTAGTACCTATTTCTATGGGTTGATGGAAAGCATTAGCTAACTGCAAACACATCCCTGCAGGAGGGTAAGAAAATGGATGGGACCACGGAGTCAAAAGAGACCCCAGAAACTAAACTTTGGTGTTAGGTATCAGCTCCCCCACTTACCGGATGAGTGACGGGGGAAGTTAGCCTTCTCAAGCTTTGATATCTACACTGGTACACAGAGGGAACAAGAGTCTAGATAAAACAGACTGCTTCAGAAACTCAAGGCCCAAGTTCAATCCCTAGCACCACAAAAATAAGACATTTAACTAAATAGTTTGAAGATTAACTTTTATGTGTATGCATCTGTGCCTGTATGTGAATACCTTACCATCTGAATGAGAAATGTCCTCTGTAAGGCTTGGGTAGTTGGTGGCAGTGTTTGGGGGGTGGGGCAGTACAGTCTTGCTGAGGGAAGTATGTCACTGCAGGCAGGCTCCAAGAGGTCACAGCCTAGCCCGACTTCCAAGTTTGTTCTCTCCACTTCTTGCTCTGGCTGCCTGCTACCATGCTGTCCCTGTCATCATGGACACCCTGGAACCATAATTCAAAATCTCTCTCCTCTGTTAAATTGCTTGGTTTATGTTATTTTATCACTGTGACAGAAAAGTAAGTAAGCTGACCACTGAGCCACCTCTCTAGTTCCCTTTTTCCTTTTTCAGACAGGCCCTCACTACCTGCCTAGGCTGGTCTTGAGCTCGTCTGTAGCCCAGTCAGTCTTTACAGTGCCATCCTACTGAGTGGCTGGGTTTACAGGCCTGGTCTATGCATTTAAGTATTGTTCTTTGCTTTTTGGGAGGTTGCAATTTTATTCAGGCCTTCAAATACCATTTTCCTGAACTCTCCTGTTTCCTGAGTTCTGGCGTCCAAAGCTCCCAGCTCACTTGGTTTTCATGAGATACTGCACAATCAGTCTCCTAAGACAAAGGCTACCTTTGTTTCTGTATGTCTAGCTCTTCAAATGCACTCGGCATCTTAGGAAAATGGCACTACTTCCCTGGGCGACTAGCTCACCAGGCCAAAGCCCTCTAGGCGCTTAACCTGACACAGGTTCTTAGTTGTTTTACAATTCTGTTCCCTGAAGAGCTCTCAAACCTCTTATGATCTTTAAGACATTTTAATTACTTTAATTATGTGTACTGCATGTGGATGTGTGTACATGTGCAAGTGCCTGTGGAGGCTTCAGATCTCCACAGCTGGACTCACTGCTGGTTGTTCCCAGTGAGACCTGGGTGCTGGGAACTGAACTGGGGTCCTCTGCAAGAGCAGCACAGCTCTTAACTGCTGAGCCATCTCTCTGGCCTCCCAGCTTTTAAGCCTTTTCCTGCATCTGTAACTTACCTTATTTGTCAGTTCTGCTTGTCCTTACCCCCCAGCTTGCCATCTTTCCAGCTATGAGTCCCTGTGCTCCCCAAGTGGAAATCTGGTCCTCACACCGCTGTTTATATTTTTCCCTATGTCTAAAATCCTTTCCATTTTTACCCTGTTAATTCTGCTTATTTTCAAGAACCTAATCAGTGCCAATCTTGTAGGAAGCGCTGTCTGTAAAAGCGATAATTTACCTTTAGACACTGTAAGTTCCTTAACTGAGAAAACCTATGTCCAGCTGTAAAACAGAACCACTCAAGATCACTGATAACAGCCATTAGGTTGTTTCTCTTTCTAGCACCTACGCTAGCTCTTGTTTGTTAAAACCAAACCAGACTGGTAAAAACCAGTCTCCAATAGGGGAAATGTCAGACTGACTGTATCTGGTTGGTCTTCAAGAACAAGGAAGGGTCTGTAAGCTTCTAATGGCCAGAAAGAAATTATGCTTTAATAGCAAAATGGTTTCTTTTACTCAACTCAGCCACTGCCACACAAAAGCAATCACTGACAACACAGAAATGAATGTTCCAATGACAGGTTTGGCTGAAATTGACATACCAGTTCTAGTCTGTCAGTTCTCTTAAACTAATCAGCAAGATTAAAACCCATTGACATTACTAGACATTTCTACAAAGTCCTGACCACCTCATTGGTCTTTATCAGTCAATATTTTAATCTCATATCTCATACATATTTTACCCTACACCTTTGTAATAGAGAATGTACTTTTATCTTCAAGACCAATCAACTATGCCAGCTAAGTGGGAGGGACCTTAAGAGTTTATTGGTGAGTTTTCTTATAGTTTAGCTGTAAGACACTTGCAACTTCCCATCAGTAAAGTGACCCGTAAGACCTATTATTACACAGGGTAGCTTGAAATCAAGGACAATATAGCAGATTGGAGAAAACTGCATTAGTATGTGCAGATTACCTCACATCTTATTTCAATGTGACTGGGAGTCCTTCAACATGTTGTGTGTGTGTGTGTGTGTGTGTGTGTGTGTGTGTGTTGGGGGTGGGTATTTGCCTGTCTACACCCTCCAACACAGAGCATCAACTGTGGAACTTGGTCACCATGCTGCAAAAAAGCCAAAGTCAGAGATACAGCATGCCCAGAACCACGCAGAGAGCAACCGAGGCCCCCAGCTGACATCATCATGAACTACCAAACACACAGGCAAGAAACCTTCAGATTTCAGACAACAGCCTTTCAACTGAGGTCTGAAGGGATCATGGGCCAGATGAGTTCCTGCTGTGCCAGTCTGGAAACTGATAACCCACTAAATCTGAAAGCAAAATAAACTGTTTACACCAGTGGATTCAGGGGAATTTGTTTTGCAGCCAGTAACTGAAACATGTAAAAGCAAATTCACTTTGAAAACTACAACTGCTTAAGAGCTTGCAGAAACAGGGACTGGGAGATAGCTCAGAGGGAAAGTGCTTGCTGAATGAGCTTGAGACCTGAGTGTAGATCTTCAGTATCCATCTACAAAGAGCTAGGGTCTGGAATGCATATCTGTAACTCCAACACTGGATGGGCATCGAGCGCAAAGCCAGACAGATCCCAGAACCTCAATGGAGTCTGCGTTAAATGGCGAAGAGGTAATTCTGAGCAGATTTCAAATTTGGAGACAAATAGATGGGGTTAGAGAATGAATGAATCCCAACGTACTGAATGCCAGAAGCACTGCCATTACTGAAGTTCTTACAAACCACCAGATATTCTGCTAAGTACTTTACATTATCATTCCATTTACTACTAACACCGCTTAGGAAGGAAACAGACAGGATAGTAAGAAAATTTATCAAAGACTACACAAGAAAAAGTTGCATTAAGATTTTTAATCCTGGGAATGGGGAGATGGCTTGGTTGGTAAAATGCCGGCCACATAAAGGTGAGGACATGAGTCTAGCTCAAGAGGGCTGGATGGATCCCTGGAGCTTGCTGGTAATCTAATCTAGCCAAACACTGAGCTCTGGGCTCAGTAAAAGACCCTGTCTCGGAGCACTAGAGGAATAGCCGATGATTAACTTCTGATCTTTGCAAGCACGCACAGACAGACAGAGACAGAGACATACATAGTACACACAAATGAACAATAACACAGTCTAATCTTAGCCTGCCTTTAAAAATCTCTGCAAAGGTCTGACTATGTATGTCCTCACTAAGACCCAATTCTCCAATATAGTGTAGTGAGGCAGGGTCTAGTCTAGGTACGGGGGCCCTTATGAGTTGATTCACATAGTTCTTGTGTGGAGAAGTAGCTATGTGCAGTTTTCTGTTTCTCCACTAAGATTATAGTCAGGGGTGCTTACTAGCTGTGGTTGTCCAATCTTGTACTGTGCACCCTCCAGAATTGGGCACCAAAATAAGGTTCTTCAAAAATCAGCTGGTCTCAGTCATTGTTAAATCAACAGCAAACAGACTAACCTCTGGAATTCAGTGATGCCTCATGGTCAGATCAACAATAAGAAAAATACTAACAACTGTAATTGTACCATCCACTGCTCACAAGATACATGGAGAAGAGTCAAACTGAACAAAGGATTGCATACCAGTTCTGAGGAGCTTTGTTAAAGAGCTTCTTTAGGTCACACTAGAATGTACTCCTCTAATCTTTTACACATGTTCAGAATGTATTTCCAGGTTAAGTCATTTGCTCTTATCCCAGCTGTCATCTCACGGAAACACTGTTAAGTATGCACCGCCACTAACTTGAAATTAGAGGTATGTAGAGGTGCAGACACTCAAACAATTCTCCGTCAACACTTCAAGGCATCACGGAGTAGTTTTGCTCCTTCCTGTGCTTCCTGAGCTGCACCATGTGACTTTCATCCCTGGCAAGTGCCCAGTTTATTTGGTCTTTTCCCCAATTGCAAAATCCAAGAATTCACCTAACTTTTTTGTACTTCCAATAATTCTACACACCCCTTCTCATTGCCAAGGGTTTGGTTTTGTTATAAACACTAGTCATTACAAACAGCAAGCATCACCACAGGGAGTCATGGCATTTGAGTACAGCAGGGTGACCTGTCCATGGTCTTCACCAGGCATTTCTTTATTTTGGGAACTGACCATGGCCCATCATCATTTCACAGAAGCTGCGGCATCCTTAACAATGATGGGAAGATGCTGGAAGGAACTGGAGGCTGTTTATACTTCACAGGCTACAAGTGAACAAACACGAGACAGAGAAGAAACTAAAGGGAAATGGTGCCTAAATCCCCTTTGGCTACACCCTGATTGGCAGGAGAAATGGAGGGTGCAGGCCGATGATCTGGTTAAGACAACAGGATAAACGAAAACGTGGGGTTATAAACTAGTATGAGAGAATATGAAAGGGAGAAGTTAAGATTTTATAAGTTCTGCTTTTTGGGCCATCTTTTGAGATAGTCTTGTTATGTAGCCTGGGCTGGTTTGGAACTTGCCACACGTAGCCCACATTGGTCTCAAACGTCAGATCCTCCCATTTTAGCCCCTGAATGCTGATTACAAACAGCAGCTCGGATTACAAGAGGCACCACTATGCCTGGCTCTGACTTTTTAAGTCTGTGAAGTAGATGAAAGTGAGCATTGTATTCTGGGTAATCACAGGGAAAAACAGAAAAATAAGAATCATAGTAAATCAGTCTGATTTAGATGATAGTTATTAAAAGGTAAAATTTGAAAACATTTACCTAAAGTTCTTTTTAAAATTTAAAACTAAACAGCACAGTATCATATGGGGGGGGGGGGAAGAGATAGATTGACTATAAAAGATGTTTTAGAGAATATCTAAATGAAATATTCATTATCTAAATGAAATACTATTAGTAGTTCTGACTAATGACCTATGGTCTTATTTGTATTTTATTTTTCTAAGATAGTATGTACTTATTTGTCGTCCTCATTCACAAAGAACAGAATGATGTTGATCCCTGCCCTAAAAAGGTTTCATTCAAGTACTTAGTATCAAGAATCAAATAATTACCAGGAAAGGTAGACTCTAACATCTGGATTTCAACCTAACACTTCTGTCTGGACCATCAATTGTCAATGACATTTCCAGTTGGGACACTTGTAACAGACTCATAGGACGTTAACTGGACTTGAGGGTCAATAATATCGTACAAGTAGGCTCCATCTGTTCAGGCTATCAGACCTTTGCTTGTAGGTCCCCTAGGTCACTCATGAAACATTCCACTTAGATGTCAAGGTACTGTATTACCCTCCCCTCCATGTATGTCAAAAAATAATCAGGAATGGGCCCTTCTTTAAGGTGAGATTCAGTTAGCACATTGGAAAATGACGTCTCAAGAAACAATAGACAATTGAAAGGTACCTGAGAGATCTCGTACTGACCACCACTGACACACAGAATAGCTTTAGTTTTGGGGCAGAGGGATTGTTTTTCTGGAGGAGGTAATTTCTTAGCTGAAAACTGAAGGCTGAGGGGTGGCAAGATGGCTCGGTGAGTAAAGATGCTTGCTGCCAAGCCTGAGGACCCAAGTTTGATCCTTAGAGCCCACATGACGGAGATGGTAATTAGATGACAATCATTTTTATGGGTGTAGGGGAGACAGCTTCTGAGAGAGAAAAACTTTATGAAATTTACTAGAGCAAGTGTCCCCAGCTCTTCCCAGTCTTTTGTTCTTCCAGCAGAGTAAGCAAACACTAGGAAATAAGCCTGGTAGACAGCTTGCTAAGGAATGTTTAAAAACAAACTCTATCTTAAAAGCAAGTGGGAGTTTTTAAGCACAACAGGTTTAAATTTCAGAGATGTTACTCTAAATGGGTAAGGGCAGAATGAGAAGAAATTTGATGTGGAAACCAGTTAACGGATCATAGGCAAGTCCATGTACTGGCCTGAATTACCAAATTCGACTCAATCCAGAGAATTGAATAGAACACATTTTTAGCTTGGGCAATAAGGAAGCTGAGAAGGGCAGTTTTGATTTAGATTCTCGATACAGAAAGAGGCAATGCAAAGAAAAAACTGTGGGCTGTTTTTTTTTTTCTTTTCTTTTCTTTTTAAAAGATTTATTTATTATTATGAATACACAGAAGAGGGTATCAGATTTCATTATGGGTGGTTATGAGCCACCATGTGGTTGCTGGGATTTGAACTCAGGACCTTCGGAAGAGCAGTCAGTGCTCTTACCCGCTGAGCCATCTTGCCAGCCCTGGGCTGTTATTTTTCAAGGAGAAAGGTCTCATAGTATTGAACTGGTTTTCAGGTATATTTAGGAAGCAAGAATGCCAAAAGACATGTGAGTTTTAAGTTAGATTTGGTGGCCAACCACCACAGCATACATATAGCCACAGACTCTCCCTATTCCGGTCCTAGCATGCAGGGGCACTTCTTTGCAATGCAATGCTGTCACTCTTCCCATGTGGCGATGGAGTCTCTCTGTTCACCTGTGGCTTGGACTGGGGACTTACTTTGACAAGTCTAATGTGATGGAGTTTGGATCTATTTACACAGTGGGAGGGTCTGGCTTTCTATTTTTAGCCCTTGTCTTCCAGGAGGGATATGTGATGTCCATGGCAAGGTCTTAAGAGGCTTCTGCTCTTTCGGAGTATTGCCCTGAGACTGCTGTGAGAAATAAGTCAGTCTAGTCTACAGGGAGATGTGAGGTTAGAAGCTGAACTAAGTGGTCCCAGTTAATGACACCGATTAGGAATTACAGTAGCTTTGGGTTTTTAGTTAAATTAACCAACTCGCTCAAACAGGGCACACATGAAGGAACTGCTTCACCAACGGAAAGGATGGCTAAATTGTTTAAAGCATTGATTGGCGAGGGGGTGGGGCAGGTATTTACAAAGCCACTGTCTACAGAGAAGGTAGTTTGAAGACATTACTCCTTTCAAACAATTAGTAGTGGTAACAAATTCAAAAGACTACAACGGGAGCCGCTCACTTATCTCTCCAGTATAGAAAGTTTAAAGGGATGTCCCCTAAGTGTTTTCTGAAGTGCCAGATGGCTCAAAACAACATTGTATTGCGACGTAAGACGCTAAGAATCCACCGTGGGACAAAGTAAAAAAAGCAAAGACAATGTTTGCGGACTACTAGATCTATGGAAAACAGAGTATTTACAGACCTACGATATAATCTTAACTTTCCACAATCTTGGATAAATCGCTTAAATACCCGAAGTACAAGACTTGTGAATATGGGGGGGGGAACTTCCGTAGAGTTTATCAAAATACAGTAATTTATAAATCGCTAAGTAAGTCAAAACTAGGCTTTCTCTTTTAGGAGATTCAGAACCCATGCATTCTTGTAAAGGAAGACAAACGCTTGTCTGGACCAAAACCAAAACCCTTTAGGGTTTGGATGTCTTGTCATAAGCAGTGCTAGGTTTGATTCACTCGTGCCTCATTAAAAGAAACGAAACGTCCCTCCTTTCTAAGCGTTACTGACTTCGTGAAAAGTCGATTTTAGCTGCCGGAGTGAGGAGACCTCTACAGCTTCGGCTGGAATTCTGCCACGTTTCATCCCGGATGGAAGCGGCCACTAAGGCAGCCGGTTCCACGGGCGGCTCCCATGCGTGGCCCCTGGTTTGCCCTTCCATAGCCGTGCCCTCCGACCGGCCTTGAGGCAACCACAGGAGCAGTCGGTCCACACTCACCGCTTGAAACGCAGTCGCCAGCAGCAAGCGCAGCCCCAGAGCGGGCCGCATCCACCCACCCTGCCCGGCCGCCATCCCTGCGATCTGCCGTCAATCTTCAGGTGTCTGAGGACCCCTGCTCCGGAGACGTCCACTGCACTGCCTGCTGCGAAACCCGCCGCAAATGGCCACTGCTACAAGCCTATTATCCCACAAAGATTAGTGTTAGTTAGGAGGCCATGGGAGCCTGAAAGTGATCGATTGTGAAACAGTCCTCGGGGTCTTTTAGAGATTCAAATCAGGCATTTTCCTAAACTCCCCACGCCGGGGCTTCTAAGTCACGACGTTACATCCGCGTTCCACGAAGCCCCAGCTCGGCCACTATTAGCCCCGCCTCCTCCGAGTTCACCCAATCGAACAACGCCTTGCTTGAGTCCTGCCACAAGGAACCCAACCGTAGAGCGAATCCAAAGGGCGAGAAGCGGCCGCTCTGCCGGCCAATGAACGCCGTTGTACGGGAGGATGGGGGTGGAGCCTCTGGTTGCCTGGCAGCGTGCGTCAAGGCGTGCGCGTGGTGGCCGAGGGGGGGGGGAGGGGGCGGGCCGAGGGCGGCGCAGCCGCAGCCGCAGCGCCACTGGAGGAGCGCGCGGCCGTGAGCGACCGAGGGAGGGAAGGGAGGAAGCGAGGGAAGAGGGCGTGCGGCCGCGGGGTCCCGGAGCCAGGCGGCAGCGACAGCGGCAGGAGGGCGCCAGGGCCGCCGAGCGGGCCGGGGAGAAGCGTGCACCAGGCGGCCGGCGCTGGCTCCCGCGGGCGGGAGACCGGAGAGGAGGAGGAGGAGGAGGGTGTCGCTGCGGCGCGGCAGTCCGCGCAGCTCCCGGGTCGGGGGTCTCCTCCCGGCGCTTCGGTCGCTCTCGGGGCCCCGCTCCCCGCCCCCCGCGGTATGTCTTGATCGCGAGCGGCGGGTTTCATGGGGCTCCTCAGGATTATGATGCCGCCCAAGTTGCAGCTGCTGGCGGTGGTGGCCTTCGCGGTGGCGATGCTCTTCTTGGAGAACCAGATCCAGAAGCTGGAGGAGTCCCGGGCGAAGCTAGGTGAGGCAGCCGAGCGGCGCGCCGGGGCCGGGCTGGCGGGTGGGCTTCCGCAGGGGGCCTCGGAGGGTCCCGAGAGCTGGGACCTAAGGCACGTCGAGCTCCCGCCGCCGGGGAGGGAAGCTGGGCTGACGGGCTGCACGCGCGAGGTCTCTGGCCAGAGGGCTGCCCCGTCGGCCCTCCGCGGGGAGAGGGGCCCCAAGTCTGCATGGAGCTGGTGCAGCTGGAGGACACGAACTCATCTCTTCCAAATCGTCCTGGAAAGCCCCAGTCGTGTGCAGCGATGGGGACTGGAATTTGAATTAGCGGCACCTGGGCACAGGATCCTTTGGGGAGGGGTGGTCGTGGGGGTGGGGGCAGACTCATCGAAGGGAGATGGGCAGAAATGGAAGGAGACTCCGGGGGATGATGGGGAGTGAAAGCAGCTCTCTGTAGTGAGTGGCTGGCGTGCCTGAGCCAAGGGCGGCAAAGGGACCTTAGAACTGACAGCTTAGATAAGCTGTCCGTGTGGGACAGCGGAGCCCGTGCAAAGCTCTGATGGTACCGAAACGAGACATCTGGGGGACTGAAGTTCCGTAGGAGTGGCGCTAAGCTAGTTGGTTGGGGCTTCAGAGTAGGGTCGTACGTGTAGGCTGATTGCATGTGGAAGAGGGTGGAACGTTGAAGGTTCGGAATTACAGGGTTTAACCTTGTGAAAGGAAAAGAGTGGGGAGAGCAAACCGTATGGGTGGGTATCTTAAAGCGTTTCTCTCAGTGCCGGAATGGGAAAGGGTGCTTGAAATACAGAATTGGAGTGCGAACTTGTTGAGCAGCAGTCGAAAGCGCGGATAGTCGGTGCTTCCGGATAGTGGAGAACTGGTATTTGGAAGTGCTCTGGAGACAGAGAGACTGTCAAGATTGACGCGTTTTGATTTAAAAATGTACACGGCACTTGAAAATCAGCTCAGAGAATGTAATTTGAATATGGGAAGCAGCTTTTGCGTACACTTTGACCTAGCCTGTTTCTTAAACGATTTAAAGTTACCTTGAGAAACAGCTAGATGCAGCTTAGGGGGGTGGGGTGTGGATTAATTTTCAAGAAAAGAAGTACCAAAAAAGAAATTAAATTTTATCTACAGTAGATATTTCCAAGTTTTGGTAGATTTTTACAGAAGCCTTGAGCACATTTTAAAGAGTAATGTTATAAAGGGAAGTATCATTTGATTGATGTCCAACTCAGTGTGAGAGAGAAGCCAAAGGTGCTTCCAGCCCTCATTTCTAGGATGAAATTTGAAGAACTATTGAATTTATGTACTGGATTTAAAAAGGTTTTGTATGCTAAAAATTACTCACTTTAAATATTGAAGGTTGAACAATATATACCTTTGTCTTTCACTTGGCTCATTAGTATAGCATTTACAGTCATAGTCTGGCCTCATTCATGATCCGATTTTACAGGAAAAAAGTGACTCATCTTACAGTAAGCTAAAAGTTGTTAAAATGAGCATTTGTATTTATTATTTCTTGTATTGGTTTTGGAATTCTCTAGATGTAGAGGCTAAACATGATTAAGTTTGTTGATTGTTCTCCTTGCCTACCATTTTTTTCCTGCAGTGTTTGAGAGTAGTTTACATATACCACCTGAATAATTGTAAAAGTTCAAGTTACCAGAGGATGTAGAACCGCACAGGTAGAACCATGCGCATCCTCATGGTTTTCATTCAAGGAAAGAAAAAATTCTGTCAGGAGTAAGTACGTAAAAATGAATAGCTATGAGGCAAACAGCTAATATGCTCCAGAATAAATAATTCTGAGAAATAATCGAGGACTGACCATGTGGGCCAGGCCTGCAGTTCCAGTAGTCTAAAGCTGACACCAGAGGATGGTGAGTTCAAGACCAGCATGTGCTGCTACATAGCACTATCCTGTCTTAAAGATAAGAAAAAGTAGCTCCCAAATGTAGCCAGAGGTGCCGGCATGATAGGTAATATAACTTTATGTTAGCTCATTAATCTTCTGATTAGATTTTTTTCTGAATATTTTTATTTTTAAAAGACTCAGGTGTCTATGCTGTGTTGACCAGGCTGGACCAGAACTCCTAGCCTCAAGTGTTCTTCCTTCCTCATCCTCTAGAGAAGCCGTTAGTGCCCTTCCCCTTGCCTCCTTCCCACCCCCACCTCTATAAAAGCAGCCAGCCTTGCTTCAAAGGCAGTACTGAAAGAGGCCCTGGCCATTATCCCGGCTACTCAGGAAAGACACAAAAGAGTCAGCCCATGACTAGATAAATTTCATCTGTGATATTTTCATCTAATCTTCCAAGAACACCAGAGATAACTCTTTCAGATACAGAATAATCCTTAAATTGATATAATTTGCCCAGGATTGTATCACTAGTAAGTGGTGGAGTCAGATTTGGAACTCAGGTATGTTTGATTCCTAATTGAGGACTCCTGTAATTACATCAAACAGTCTGAGACTTTCTACTGACATTATACTGCAGTTGAGCTGTTTGAATAGCATTTATAAATTGTATTGTCGATGCATGTATTGCTGAAAATGAATATCATTCTGAGAAAACTCAATTTCTGACACAGTGGAATTGGTTTAATGTCTTGCCCTTTGCTTATATCAAAGTAATGAACGTAATTATATTACTCAACGAAGTGGACTGAAATAGCTTGTTCCTGCTATTGAGGAAGAAAACCTTTGGTTGTTTGCTGAAATTGTAAGATGCAACATTAAAAAGCATTTTGTTTTGGCACTGGAAGTCTATTGAACATTTTTACCCTTAAAAGTAGTTTTTATAGTTTTATGTTTTGGCTGTAGGAGATTCCACAGGGTTGTGATGTCTGTTAGTGACCGTAATGCAACCTGGTTAAAGCCAACAGTATCCTGATGGGGAAATCTATCTCTAACAAAGCAATAGGTGTATTAAAAAATAAGGCATAGTTACTAGCCTCTTGGGAAATGTCTAAATAGAGATTCCTACAGCTCCCAACATTAGTTTTCTACTTTATAGTTTTTTTTTTCTTAAGGGAAATATTCCTGCAACTTATTGTTATATATTATCTTACAACTTGTTTTTTCATTTAATATTATAAAACTTTTCCATGTCATATTCCATACTATGTATGTATCCTAAATTATGTCAGTAATAGTCAGTTATGTCAGTAATAGTCAGTTATGTCAGTAATAGTCAATTTGTCTCCACAACCTCCCCCACTTTTGAGGTTTGTTATTATAAACAATGTTGCAAGTATCATTATATGCCTCTGTTTACCCACTGATGTGACTTTTGACTAGGGGGAGTCTGGGTCAAAGGAAACATGCTCCTTACTAGTAGTTACACTGCGCCAGAACATAGAAGCACAAGTGCTCAGGTTTAAATGTCTGCCAGTGTGAGGCTGTGAGATGATGCTATTAAATCAACTAGTATTTCCTTAAGTTTTAGTTAAGCTTTTTATGTTGTTTATTACTTTCTACTTGTTCTTTCTCATTTGGATAATTCCCTACTTTTTAGTTATTTGGGTTTTTAAATATTAATGTAAATAATTCATCTCTTCTTTATATCTGCTCTTTTCTAAGTTTGTCTTTGTCTCTCAGCTGTGGTGTACTTTGCTTAGACAGAAAGGTTAAATTTTCCACAAGTCTTAACAACGTAGGCAAGTAGTTTCCATGTAAGACTTTGCTGAGCCAAGACGGTATATACATATTCTCTATACTTGAGTAGAGTAATGTATAGCTTTTATTTTATATTTGCCCTTTAAACTATTTATTTATGCATAGAGGGTTACTATGTCTTCTGATAAATAATTATGGCAAATGTATTAATAAATAGTCTTTTCTCATGTAAATCTTGTTATTCATATGCTAAAGTTTTGTGTTCTCTTAGCTCAGTTGGTTCTGTATTCCAGTCTTTTTCGCTAAATTGAAGTTCTTTAGACTTTAGGAACATATATGTCTGTGTGTATATGCTTATGTCCACACAGACACATACATACATAAGCATCAAGATGTGTGAATTTTCTAAAACTGTGTGTAGCTCTCATTATATTTATAAGGGGATGATATATATATATATTTATAAGGGGATTCCCTATACTGGTTTAGAAATAAATCACCAATATTTAATAGTTTAAGCAACCCTAGTCAGAACTTTTGAAAACCATGAGCTTCCAGGTCAGACTTCTTGGGTGCACACCACAGGTCAATTTCCAAATGCAGGCATGCTGAAAGCTGAGGCTCAGCTCCAAGCAGTTATTCTAGGTATATATGAAACCGTAAGGAATTTTAGGTGGAGATTCGGGCTCTATCTCTAAGATACCCCTGTAAGCATTCCAAAGTTGGAGAAACACTTAAGGTTCTGAGATTGTGTATCAGCCTGTAGATATTTCATGGCCAATGAAGTAAGCATAGTTTTTATAGTAGTGTTGACAGTTTTGGCTCATTGTTGACATATGCAGGATAAGCACCTTAGTTATGCAGAGCTTTCTCTGGAAAGTTACACTTGGAAATGTTATTCTAAAAAAGTGCATTCCTAAGTTTCTGGCTAGATGGCTGTGTTCAAGGCGGTGTGGTTGTAGATATAGAAGCAAAAATTAACTTAGCAGTGATTTAGAATTGTACATATTGAAGTTGCTGTTTATGAAGTAAAACTAGGACTCTCAAGAACATGCCTGTTGCTGTTGTTGACTGATAGAACAGTGTCACAAAAGCTGCTTTTCCTACAGAATTATATAGTTATGATCTTTTCTCTTATAGTACATAAACATTTTAAATAGTGTTTGTCAGTCACATTTATGAAGCCACTGTGCGTTTATGAATGTGTTAGGATGTGATCTTTTAAATGAGGGATGTAGTTCTATATAAATTCATCAGTTGTTTCCATTGGTGAAAATTGTTAAGCACTATTTTCTCAAAACTCTACCGAAGAACTAATTCCAGGGCCACCACTGAGACTGCTGTTTTGAGATTTGGTAGTTTTTGAGAAATGCTTGAAACTGCGCAGATGCTGCCTAGGTAGATGGAGCAGCAGCTACTGGTGAGAGGACTTGGTCTTTGGGTTAGCAGGGAGTCACTTACCAAATCTTGCTTGGGATGGTTGGAGATATAGGGACATCACTTGAAGTAGCTGATCGCATGATAATTCCAGGAGGTCTGTTTCTCACCCCAGTAAGCTTTCTAAGAGTTCTTTTTAGCATTTAGTAAACTCAAGTTGATAACAAATATTCAAACACTGTTCTCTAGAAAGCACTTCAAAAGAGCGGATGTTCAGAAGAATTTGATAGGGTTCACAATAACTTCATTATTTACTATTTTCTCTCCACCCACAAGTGCCTGCAGTCAATGCCCTCTTTCTGCCTCTTAATTACATGTCAGTGCTCTGGTTGGGTCATGCGTGCATCTGATCCTACCCTCCCCTGTTTCAGGACACAGTTCTAGAAGCTTCCTGCTATACTGTCATATTCATGCATCTCCCCCCCCCCCGTGCCCCACACCCTCTCCTAATATTCTTCTGGATTCTTTGTGAACATACTTCTCTCCAAGCCCAAAAGAAAGAACCCACCCAGCTAACCCTTGTTCCACAACCCTGCTTCCCTTTCCAGAACTCTTTAGACCTCTCCTTAGGTACAGTAGTAACAGGGGGCATTTCCTGAATGCTGTTGTCGTTTGTGTCTTCATCTTAGTGTGTCAACAGAAGTGGATACAACTCATCACTTCTTCATAGGTGTTATTTGTTGGGGCCCAAGACACACACTGTTAGTTGTGTGTGGGCCCTCCATTTCTGTTTCTGGTGCCCCCTTTCTTTTTTAACTACTTAGTTTTGAGAGCTTTCTAATTCTCTTAGCTGGTGCTTTCTTATGTTGACAATTTATAAATATAATAGTGTTTCTAGCCCAGACCTATTTTCTAAGCATTAGACTTATATAATTCAGCTGCATTGGCATTTTAATGAAGGGGGTTAACAGACTTTTCAAATTCATTATCTCCAGAACAGACCATATGATCTTTCTGTCCCTGTGTCACCCAAACTCAGTTTCTTTCCCCATCATTTTGGTGACAGCCCCATTCCTTAAGATTCTGAGGCGTTCTACGACCTTTTCTTTTACTCTGCATCTAATGTATCAGAAATGACACATTAGTTTCCCTTTAAAGTCTTCGTAGACTGTGCCTGATATCTGTCACTTTACCATTTCTGCCCTATTTAAAGATGCTGTCGTCTCTTCTTTGGATTACTGCTCTGTTTGCACTCATCTCTGCTTTTACACTTGGCTTCCATGGCTCAGTACAACATAAATAAATGAGTCAAATCTTTACCTTTTAAAGGCAGGGTCTCATGTAGCCCAGGCCAGCATCAAACTCATTCATATAGCCAAATAGAAGAATAGCCTTGAACTTCTGAGCTTCTTGCTTCCACCAGGAATTACAGAATGTTGCCCCAAGCCCAGGTTTATACAGTGCCAGGAGTCAAATAATCAAGCCTAGGTCTTCCTGTGATCAAGGCAGGCTCCCAACTGAGCACATCCCTGGCCTGGAATTTGAGTTAAATCTTGTCATGCAGAACAGGAGAAGGTATTCACAAAACATGCATCTGATGAGAGGTTAATGTCTAAGATGTTTAAGGAACTCAGCTCAGTGCTAAGAAGTCAGATTTAAATGGTCTGAAAAGACATTTCTCAAAAGAAAATTACCAATTCTTATATATGCAAGAGCACTCAGTATTATTAATTACCAGGGAAATGTGAAATGAGATGCTATCCACATCCCATAGAAAAGCTGTTAATAGAAAGTTGGAAAACAATAAGTGTTGGGAAATTGTGGAGAAAGGAAAACCTTTACATTGGTGATGAAAATGTGAATTAATATATCAGTATAGAAAATGGGATGGAGGCTCATCAAAGAATGAAAACAAGAACTGCCTCGTAATGCAGTCCACTATTGCTTCTAGGTTCCATCATCCTGGTTATTGCAGAACTATTTACAATAGCAGAAGTATGCAGTCAACCTTAGGGTCCATGGGTGGATGAATAAAAAAAATTGTCACAAACACACACAATTGAATGCTACTTAGCCTCGAGAAGAAAGCCTGGCATTTGCTCCTGTTACAGGAAGGAACTAGGTCAGGTCAGGTAGACCAAGCACCGAAAGCAAGCAGGGCACGATCTCAGGTATGTGTGGAATCTGAGAAAGTTGAACTCAGGAAAAGCAGAGGGTTACCAGCGACTGGAGTTTGAGGGGTAAGGGTCGGGGATATATTTAGAGAACAGAAATGTTTGCATGAGTGGGAAGAGTAAGTTCAGAATTCTGTTCACAATGTGGTAACTGTATCAGTTACTTTTCCTATTGCTGTGATAGAAGCAATGTAAGGGGAAAGTTCTGGGTTGGCTCACAGTGTGAGGCATAGTCAGTCCATCATGGCACGGAGGCAGCTGATCACATCCACAACCAGGCAACAGTCGTGGATGCTGCTGCTCAGCTTGCTTTCTCCTTATTCTGCCCAGGATCCCTCAAGGACCTAATCTAGATAGTCACTCCCAGGCAGCTCAGAAACTAGCACACTCTAGATGACCCCTCGTCTGGTACCTAGAGGCCTGCCTCCTGCTGGTTCTAGATCCTGTCAAGCTAACAGTGTTAACCCTGTGACTATAGTGAGTGACAGTGTATTGCATACTTACAAATTTGTTAATAACCCAAGTAGGTCATAACAGAAAATAAATGTGCAGTATGGCGTGTGGTTTGGTGGCTTGATTTAGCAATTCTTCAATGCTTTGAACAATTAAATATAGAGTTGCACTTACCAATTTAAAATATCCTGCAAGCCTCTGGTATGTTAGTGTGTATCTGTAGTTCAGTACTCGTAAGGCTGATGCAGGAGGCTTGCTTAAGATGTGTTTAAGGCCAGGATGGGTGACACAGTGAAACTCTGCTCAAAATACATGAACAAGAGCATATTTTCAAAGAAAATGATAAACCTTCTCAGGGTTCCAAGTGAGTGTGAGAAAGTTTATTCTGTTATAAGGTGGTGTGTGCTCGACGTGTCTGGTTTACGGTGTTCTTCAGGGCTCTTTGGCTTGTGTTTTTCTTTCTGCTTAATTTGCCCTGTCAGATTTTGAATTCTTTTTGGTGGTTGTGGATGATTGTCTCTTCTTTCAGTTCATTTTTGCTTACTCTGTTTTGAGGTTCTGTGATGAAGTGTGTAAATGCCTAAGGATTCTGTCTTTGTAGCTAGCCTCTTTCAGTATGAGTAACTCCATCCTGTTAATAACCTTTGTGCTGAGACAAGTGTATGTGTTGGAGAAGCGATTCTCAAGCAGCAGCATTGGGAGGTAGTTTCCTCCTGCTACCCTCCTACCAGGCTGGAGCCTGGATTTGAGCTTCCTAGGCTTCACAAATTTGAGGAAGTAAAACTCCCTGTAGAGATTATCCAATCTCAGGTGTTTTGTTGCAGCAACACAGATTGGTCCAAGTCAGACCTCTGCTTTGTGTAATGTTAATAATGTTCTTTTGATGGGTGTCTGTATGGTGTCTCCCTGCCATGTTAGTGGAAGCCAGAGCGTGCCATGGGATGTCTGTTTCATTTGCTTCTCTACATTGTGAATCCTTCCTTTCATTTGTTTGAGTATGTACTGTGTGTGTGTGAGTATATGTGTGTATTCATATATGCATGTGCGTGGGTGCACATTTGTGTACAGGTGCATGTTTAGGTTATGTGCATGTTCATGTGGGTGTCCAGGGTTAATACTAAGAATCTACCCTTCTGTAGGCTATTGCTTCTTTTGAGTCAAGTTCTCTTAGTCATAAGGCTCACAGATTCAGCTGGTTTTACCATCTTGGACTAAAAATACCCCATCTTTTCATTTTGGAGGCTGGAGTTACAGGTGGATAATGCTGTCTACCCAGTATTTCCATGGGTTCTGGTGATCTGAACTCTGGTCTGCTTGCTTGAGCC
>JADRCD010235115.1:0-25686 GCA_019843815.1 Montemys delectorum
ACTAGCACTGGATACTGGATAGATTTCCAGTACAAGGCATGGTTTCCCTCTGGGTGAACAGGTTTTAAGTCCAATTAAATAACTGTTGGTTACTGCTAAGGCATGTGTTGAGGTTGTTGTACTATGCCAATCATTGTTTCAGTTCATAGGTACCACAGTTGTTGAAGAGTGATGTCTGCTTCCCTCCTTAAGAAGCTTGCATGGTGATTTCTGTTAACATGAAACTCAATCCTCAGTGAGGAGGATTGCTCCAGCTCAGGGACCATTAGGTCCTGTGCCTGAAATTCATGGTGTCTTCAGCAATAGGAACTTACTTTACCTTCAAACTTTGGGGAGTAACTAAGGGCAATCACAATACTCTGTAATGTTTGTGTAGTCTCTTGGACAAACATGACCAAAAAATTAAAATAGGACTCCTTTGCCTAATTTGCCATTATTGTTAGATTGTCTTTGGTTTGGTACTGAGCACTACTAGCCTGGCTGACAAAATTTTACTCAAATATCTATCTGTCTGTGTTCCTATCTATCTATCTATCTATCTATCTATCTATCTATCTATCTATCTACAGACTTACATGTATTATAATGTTTTTGTGTACTTTTTAGGTAGAGAGTTTATAGTATGATTCCTTATGACTTTTTCAGACATCCTTATGGTTATGTTATACTTTCTATCTTTCTACCTCTACTAATAAAAACACCTCTTTCCATTTTCTGAATCAAATCCCTTGAATATTTTTCTTCTCCCTGTCATTTTTTAAAAAGATTCTACTGTGTAGGTGAATGAACACATGAATATGTTAAAATTGAAAGTATGTCTCAGACTTCTCAGGTTTGTTAAGAAATCTAAGCTGCTCTTCAAATCCCTAAACTTCCACTCTCTTCTCTCTTCTCTGTACATACAGTTTTCAATTAATGGTACAATGGTATGCATAAGTATTAAGGTTCAGAAAAATATAGTGAAATGAAGAGAGGCTGGGTAGCATATTGAACATGACAATTGCATCTTGGTGATAGCCTTTATCGCTCACTCCATTAAAATATGGCATGTAACACAAATTAAGAGTTAACATTTTTACTTATATGTACCATCAATTAATGCTGCTGGGTAATTTTTTTTTCTGGACCTCTTCCAAAAGTCTTGAAACTATCAGATTATGATGAACAACTTTGAGAGCACTACCCTACCAAAGAAGCTGAGCGTCAAAATCTTTGAAAACCAGGAGGAAATGCTTATCAGATTTTCCTTCTTATTTTCTGTCATTAAATGTGCACTGCTATAGCCTAATTCAAGAGGAACTTAAATAGAAAACATGAATTAGAAAAAAAATCTATAAAATCTTTTTAAAGCCAAGAATTAGAAAGAGGTACTTTAAATCTATATCATTAAAACATTGCATGTGTATGTTTGTGTGTGTGTGTGTGTGTGTGTCTGTATGCATATGTGCATGCCTGCTGTGTATGTTAAGAAGTATCAATGGAGAAACTGTAGTTCAACTATATATCTATTTCTCAAAATCTTGGTTAGTATGCTAATATTTCTTATCACATTTTTCACTCAATATTTTTACTACATCTTTAAGAGCATAATATTTTGTGACTATAAATTTCTTAGAATAAGTGTTAACATATGGAAAAGCTTCCAGGCAATCAACCACTGGCTCCACTTACATATGTATCAACTACACACTGACAGGCACTATGTGCTCATAGTCATTTTAGGGATGTAGGTATGATTTTGTTTTACACTGAATATATCAGTATTGTATAGTACTCATCTACACTTTCATAATCGATGATATTTACATAGGCATGTAGGTAAGGAGTGAATATATATATATATATATATACACACACACACATATATATATGGATAGATAGAGAGAGAGAGACAAACAGACAGACAGACAGACAGACAGAGAATCAACTTATACATGTTGATTTAGAAATAGAAGTTCAAATCATCTGTTAGAAGTAACACTTTAATGGATTTAAGTGCTATAAAGTTGTATAAGCTAAGGAAGGAACATAGACTGAAAGTGGTGAATTGTAGATAGAACAATTTTAAATAAGCTGATGGAAAATTATTAAAATACCATGTAAATAAAATCAACAAAGTGCATTATGGAAAAGAGAGTTAAACACGGCACCACAGTTTAGATCCCATCAATGAGGGACCTGTGCAACCTGCTATTCATATGGGGGAAGGATGTTTTCCTCCTTTGAGATAGAGTTTGTTTTGTGTTGCTCACACAAGTGTCAAACTATTGGACAGATATAATCTTCATGATAGAATGCTTGTCTGGAATTGGGATTTTTAACAACACCTTAAGTTTTATATCTCTTTTCAAATTTATCCTCTACTTCCTTTGTTTTTAGATGATTCACTTTCTATATTTTATCACTATCACTCCTTTTTTTATTTAAAATAATGGAAAACTACAGTCTTTGAATCGTTCTGCTCTAAGGTTGTTTTCATGTGTAATGATCAAGGCATATTTTGAACAGTTGTTAGAAAAGCATCAGTATCAGTGTATTTGGAAATAATCAGAACCTACAAATACATCCTAAGACTGATCAAAAACTTCTGCCCTCTCCCTCTCCCTGAAAAGCTCACTAGATTCAGGGGTAATAATAGGCTAAATTCATAATGAGTTATGAGCACCTGGCTGAAGTTTAAATGGCCTAATGTGAGACCTTCCCCCTCGCCAAAAAATAATCAATGTGAAAGCATGCAAGGTATGAATGAAGCAAGTAGAATTATTTACAAACAAGATCAGATATTGTTAATCAACAGTGTCTGTCCTTCAAGATGCAGAGGATTGCTGGGGTTGTCAGAGATCATAGAGGACCTTTAATGACAAAATGTAGCCTTGTAACATGGAAGAAATGATAAGATATAAACAGTAGTTGTCATGCACATAACAAGGAAGGAGGTAAATGCAACAAAAAATGTTTAAGGGATGGGTTGTCACGGAGAGGGCAAGCATGGACAGTGTGAGAGTGGAAGAGAGAAAGCAGAATCCACTTAGAGGGCCTTGTTCAAAGAAATGAAGCACATTCTCTCAGAGTTGTTGCTATGCTCCATCCTCCTGTCCTCTAGTTTCTCCTCTCATCTCCTTTGCAAGTACCACTTTTTCAGTATTTCCTCTCTTGCTAAGTTCATTTCATCCTGCCTAAGCAAGAGGCTAAAACTAACTTAAACTCAACTTCTTCCTCTCCCTGGCAGTCCACATTTTTACACACCCAGCTTTGGAATGCCTATCCACCTCTGAGATTAAAACAAAACAAAATTAAAACAGAAAAGCAGTTACTTGTGCAAGTCCTTCCAATTTTGCACAGTTCTCCAGGATCAGTGTACTTTCTCTAATGTCAGAATCATTGTTCCAAGCTCAGATTACACCAAGTTCCACTCATATTTAAATTCTGTTTGAGCAGATACCAAACACATAATGTGGAATGGCATGCTTGCCTTAGTTGTCTTGCACTATCCCTTAAAAACTAGCTTTGATCATGCCTATTCTGAACTGTAAAATGAGCACTTCATTGCTAAGGTTTCTTCCTTCTCAGAACTGTTATCCCAATCCATCCACTCCCACTTTCAAAGCTCAGTTCAAGAACCTTCTCTTCTACGAGATCTTCTGTCATTCATCCTGGAATGAACAGCTATTGATGAAGTAACTATCCTTCCCTTATTGATTCACTGCATATCTCTTCTTCATTGATGGAGCTGTGATGTTTTTGTTATTGTCAAGGGATATTTTTTAAAATCTCAGAATATGTTTATGAACATAACAAGCATAAATTTATATTAGTTTAATGAAAAACAAATTCATGACAGGAAGATAGTAAACTAGGTAAAAAAGAATAAAATGCAGGGACTACCTATGGTCTTCAAACCCTGAAGAGTTCATTATGATTTGCTGTGAATTTTCTATTTATAAAATAATATATGCTCTCTGAAAGTACATGATTTTGAAATCCCCATGTTCAATTTGTACCCAGATTTTTTTAAAAAAAAGCTTGGGCATTTCTGAGTTGAATTTGAACTCCATTTTGTCCTTTACCAGATTCAAACTTTCTAACTCCTTTCAATTAAGGTAAAGTAGCAATGACTTAGAGGACCTATAAATGTATTTAAAATGTCACAATTGCTCTATTTATAGAGCAACATAAAAATGTAATTCAGGTACTTTTAGAAAATATTGACACAGGCTAAGCAGAGAAGATGAAGCAGAGGGGATTACTTAGTGATCTGAAAGTTGGCTCTGTAGTATCTTGAACTGCAGCTTCAAATCCAGCCTGGGTCAAGACAACCTGTCATTCTCAGGAGATAGAGCAGTGCCTATCTTGCAACTCACTGTGTGTGTGTTTTTCATATTTCTCGAGGACTCCATGTACTTAACAAAAGCTTCTTGGAGTTTTCTTATAAATGATAATGCTGCCCTTAATAAGCTCAGCCAAATTCAGAGAACTCCCTGATTTATAACTGTCAGCTCTGGATAATGCCCTTGGGTTCTTAGCCATTCTACAAAAATCAAATTCAGCCAACAGTTCCGAATTTGAGTTTTCCAGAAATTTAAATCATGCTACTTTCTTCCCCTTATCCTGTGTCCCATAATGAACTGAGTATTTAATTTCTATTAACAGTTTTTTTTTGCAAATGTCTCAAATGAATGCCTAAATAAACTGAGAAAAATATCCAATGTCTACTAACATGGGACATGGGAGAAGTAACATCATGTTTTTCCCTTTCTACTAGAATTCCTATATGTCACTATCCACATGTGCCAAGACAAACAGAATAGGAGGCATATGCATAGCTTAGAAAATTTATGAGTGATAACATTTTATCTTGTCTCTTAGAAACATTTGCATGACAAATATTTATAAGACAAAGAGAATTCATCTTACAGATATAAAGGGAAATAGGATTTGGTCTCCTAGAGGACTTTCAGGATTTCTAACAATATTCAAGATAATAGGATCAATGCTGTTACTTCAACATACTGCTTCATTCTGAATGTGGCTATGTAGTACGAGAAGCACCTCTACCTCACACCCACTTCTCTGTACATATGCACTCTATACACACCCTTGGAGAAAAGTTCCAGTATGGGTACCAAGAAATATTGATGAAAAGGTATATAGCAGGATATTAGTGCTCAAGAAAACAAAAACAGAAATATATTCAATAATGGTTGGCCTGACTCACAATTGTCTGTCATTCAAAGTGATAAAGGCCTGCTTTAGCCTTGAAGCAGTATTCATCCACACACAAACAGCACTGTATTTAAGGTGATGACAAACAGCATGTGACCTTAGTAGGGAGATGAAAAATCTGAAAAGGAGGCAACATCAATGGGAAACTTGAATTTCAGGTCAGAAGGGTGCTTGGAATCAATCTGCCAGTGTTCCTGAAGCACGTCAAAGGTATACCAATGTGAACAACATTATCAAATCATGACTTAGCCAAGGAGCCTTTCATTCTTTCTCAAGTGCTGGGAGTAATTTCAGAAGGTATCTTTCCATTGAGGAGATCTAAAGCATCTCTAATCATGGAACAGAGCTTCTTCTGACCATTGTAGGTTTAGGCATGAAGTTGCTGAGTCAAAGTATTATGCCTTCTGTGGGTCCCATAGTGCATGAAAAAAGATAAGCTTTGTTTTCAGAATGAAGAGCATTTTGTCTGTCTGTTTTGTTTTAATAAAACACAAGAGCAATGTAAAGCCCAGAAAACATGGTAAGATGCTGTGTCCTAGTGATGCATCAGGAAAGACCACATGTACATGCAGGAAGCCAAAAGCTCTCTGCTAGGTATCTTTAAGTCTTGCTTTTAATGTAAGAGGCTTTGCCAGGATGTCAGAAAGAACTCGATCCCAGGAAAGGGTGCAGAAAACAACATTTCAGAGATATTCGCACAGACATCCATGAGACTTGCAAAAATATTCTTATACATGTCAACAGAGACTTTTCAGATTAAGTGAAGATGCAGATAAAATACAGTTATAATAGCATATCCTGAATTATGTTAGTTTGCCTGCCTTATCACAATGTTCCTATAAGATGGAAGAGGTTGGTTGCAGAGATGGAAGAGGCATTATGACAAGCAATGTAGAAGTCACTTTTCCAACTAGAAATTGATAAAGCAAAGTCATAGATTTACAGGTAAGCCTTTAGAAGGAGCATAGTTTTATGAATTAGTTTAAGATGCTTTTCCTGAAATGTACCATTTTAATTTTTTATATTATTGGAAGGTACAAAGTTTATACCAATTTGTTATGAGACAATGGAAAATGAACATAGTGGCTGTGCTTGACTTCATCTTAGATATTGCTTTACAGGGGAGCCATACTTTGATCACTCATTGTCTTCAGATTCCTTTATTTCATTCATTTCCTCATTGCCTTGCAGTCACCATCTGTTGTATTCTGCTGCGGTGTGAAGCTGGAGAACATGCCTGCTTAGATCATGACTTCAACAAGATGACAATACAGTGTGGGTAGATAAAACACCAAACCATATGAATGGACGAGAACTGGGTTTACATTATTGATATCCAAGGAAGGGGGGGCAATCAGATTTAGGAAGATGATTGTCAGATAGTTATTCAAGTGGAAACTGAAAGTATTTTGCTTATAGTCAAGAAAACAGCAAGAGAGACTGACATAGAAAAAAATAATTCCAAACTGAAAGAACTTGATGTGTTTGGATGTGATTGTAGAAGAAAATCTTCTTTGCAGACAGAATCAAAACTAAAACCAGAGATGTAGTTCTAGATGATAAGGTTTGATTTTTCTGTTCTGAGTCCATGAAAAAAATTATTAACTATGTTTTTAAAAGCTGTCTTGTACAAATTTGGAATCATTGGAATTAGAGAGACAAATAAAAAGCCAGAATGATATTGCAGTATCTGACTTTTTTTTGAGAGAGAGAGAGAGAGAATGGCAGGCTTGTCTAGTCCCTAATTTTAATGGGATTGCTTCAAGTTTCTCTCCATTTTGTTTGATGTTCGTTACTGGTTTGCTGTATGTTGCTTAAAAGAGGCCAGTAGGAAAGAGGCATGGGAGTACAGGAATACAGGAGCACAAAGTACTTTATTGTCACCACTTTGATCAATTCTGCATCTCCACACTGACTGAAGCCCACTGCAAGAAGAAACTTCATTGGCCAAGAATGAGAGAATCCTAGGTCTATGTGTATAGGTATACATCTTTAGCAGGCAATTTACAACATGGCCATTTAGCCAAATAGTACTAGTTGGTTCTACCCTAACACCTATAACTTTCCCAATAATGGGGCTTTTGAGTAGGATTACTGGTCAAACATGAAATTTGCTCTTATAGAGATGGTCCCAAATTGAATCAGTGCTCAGTTATAAATAGGGCTCCTGTATAACCCTGTCAACATCTTACTACTTTAACCATGGCTTAGAAAACTTTGCAGAAGAGGGGCCAGAAAAAAATAGTCTTATGTAATATGTGGGTGTGAGATGCTAATATTCTGGACACATCATGTCTTTGATATCATAGACATATAGCAGTTCTGATTATTTTCACAGAGACTGCCATGAGATAAAGCAACTCAAATTTATGATATAGAAGAGGTAGAAAATATCTAGGTCTTTTATTGAGAAGCTATTGGGTGTTGACAATTTTTAGGAAACAGAAAATCGTTCTTCTTCAATGATGTAGCAACTGATAGGATTCCCAAGTTCAGTAGGTGACCATCTACCTGTGCATATACAGGCAGCATAACTGGATTTAATGAGTCATTGGAAAAATTGTGATATTATTTGGGGGGGTAATATTATAGGAGTACATTAGAGCAACTAAATAATAGAGTGAGAGACATGCATTATATTTCTTGGTATCTTCATGTGTGAAGCTCTTGAGAATAAAGAAACAAGTTAAAGAAGGAAACATAAGAGAAAGCAAATGAAAAAATAAATCCAAGTAATACAAAGAAAGGAAAGCCACATGGAGTTGACTGTTAATTGGCTATAATAATAAGAGGGAAAAAAAAGAATAAGAGTGAATCTGAGCTGAGGAGTGGGTGGTTAGAATGTCACATCGTAAAAGAGAAGATATAAGAAGAGACTGGGCTTAGTGAATACAAGCATTCCATGCACATGTCCCTTGCTCTGTTTTCATACTCATAGAGAGTCTATTTCCTGAAGGCCAGGGACTACATTTTCTATAATTTTAGCATTTCTCTTAAATATAATCATTCTGGGCATGTGATAAACTCTTGTTGAGATGAAAAGCATATTGTGCTCAGCAAGAATGATGTGTATTTGGATTTCAATTCAAAGTGGTGCTTGGGGTATAAAATTACCCTGAGGGTCAATCAACATAGCTCAAGGCAAATGCATATCTCTTAGAAATGGATTAAAGAATCATTGATGTTGGGATTTTTTTTCTTCAAGCATGATGTATTATCTTCAATAATAGAGAAAAGAAACAAGTCCCCTTGTGTTATATCTCTTTGATTTTAGGCACAAAAGCTAAGCAGGGTAGAATTTCTATATCATTGTGGATAATCTAAGAAACAGAACAAGTATTTTTGATCAGCAACTAAGTTTCTGGAGTTTCTCTGTACAAAAGTGAAGGGGTTTTGTTGGTGTTGTTGTTTTGTTTTGTTTTGTTCTGTTAATTTCAAAACAAGACTAGGGTTATAGTTCAGTAGTATAGTGACTGCCTAGCATATGTAACTTTGATCCCTAGCATTGTAAAACCAACATAAATAAAACTGATTAAAGTTTCTACAAAGTTGATCAATTGCTCTACTGTAGACTTCATGACTAAATATTAAAAGTACTGAATTAAGGGTAAATAATTTAGACACGGTGGTAGCCTTTGCAAAGTGAACAAAATCTATTAGCCCCTGAGTTGGATCTACTCTGACACCATAAATTTTTGTTTTGACTTTCATCATTAATTCCTCTAAATCACCAGTTAAAATCCATGATTCTGGCTGTGGTCACTCAAAATAAGTCTATGAACAATTCTCTTTGTTTAATGTCAAATTAATGTAAGACCTTCAGTGAACAAATCATTTTATCTGTACACTGCTTTTGATGAATAGAGAGAGACCTTGCCCTCACAGTGAAACACTTGGGGATCAAGCAGATTTGAGTGTTAGTTATGTGGTAACATAGACAACAAAAGTGTCATGGCATTTGAGAACAGATGGTGGGTATTTTTCTGGATGAGTTCATGGTGTTTTCTCAGCATAAAGCAAGAGCAGTAGGTCAGAATGCTGCAGTGCATTATTAACCCATGTTAACTGGTAAAGAAAATGGTGATCTTTTCAGCAAACACCATTTCTAGGGTTTAATCTGGTGTCCAGGGTTGGTAATTGCTTCACAAATGCTTGAATGTGAAGAATTCAGAAAGGAAATTATTTCTTGTGTTGACAATGTAGAACAAAATTTTTAATATTTTGAACAGAGAGGGAAGGGAGGAGGAGGGAGAGGAAGAGAAGGTGGGGGAAGGGAAGAGAGGAGAACTATTAATCTTGTCATGCATTGCTCTTAATACTGAGGGAATGAAGAAACAGATTAATTTCTAACTTGCAAAAATGAAACTGTGCATTAACTACAGAGAACTCTGCAGGACTCATAGCCTGTTCACATACAAAACCCACCCCTTACCCAAAGAGGTAGTCAGCCTGACACCAGGATTGTGTTTTGTTAGCTAAATACAAATCCCTTCTATGGAGTTAGGCAATTCATTACAAAGAGGCAGACTTCACCCAGTGGTTGAGAAATCAGATCAGAATTCTGTGTAATGACAAGCTGAAATAAAGGGCCGGTAAGACAAAGGGGGAAGACACAGAAAGCGGCAGAGAGAGTCAGAAAGGAAGAGATATCACCATTGCCTTTGACAGTGCCAGATAGGAGTTTGTCAAGTGCAGATTGTGATTCAGTAGGTCCACACAGGTCCTGAAGCATCTACATTCCTAACAAGGGGCACTTTGCATCCCAGAAAATAAGAGATCCAAGGGCTACTATGAGAAACAGAGGTACCACTTCTCTGTGTTTAAGAAAGTTCTATCTACCAAACTGGCCCTTACAGGGTACATGTGCTCCGACTTCTTCTTGTTCTCCTGTAGGACCCAGGTTTGCTTCTGTCTGGTGTCTTTTCCTTTGTTCTGGTTTCAGGCTCTGTGTTACATCAGCTGTGTAGCACAGGGATCTGGTTTTGAGCAAAGTGCGAGCTCTCTGACTTGAAAGAATCAGTTTCTTTAACACCAGTTCTTCCCTAGACAGTAGGGGAATGCATTTCATCTTTATGTCGCTGTTTATATTGAAAGACAGCTTGCATAGTAACCTAGAAACAGCCTCTAGAAATGACCAACCAGGAGACAATGAAAAAATTATGGAGAGAGAGAGAGAGAGAGAGAGAGAGAGAGAGAGAGAGAGATTGATTCCAAACTACTAGTCACTGGAGAAGAGAGTAAGAGAGTATATGATTATTAAAAATAATTGAAAAACTTTTTAAAACACTCTTCATACTTCAGTTGTCTCCATGCGAAAAAACAAATCAGACCAGAAGGTCTGGTGTGGGTGGAATTCAAGTCTGTCTCTGCTGCTGTCTAAATATTTCTTTAGTCAAGGAAGAAACATTTCCTGTAATTCGTTTGTATAAAAGCCAGCCTCTGTTGCCAGCTAGAAACACAGGGGAAAGATGAGGAGTAGGACAAGAGATGAGGGAGAGAAGCCACTCTCTGACACCTGCGTCCCCCCTTAAAAGGGACTCTTCCTACTCAGACAAGCACACAAGCAAGGACTTTCTTTTCTGGAGAAATGCAGAAGATTAAAACTAGAATAAAGTGATTATTAAAATCTATCATATTGCACAGAAGGCAGAGTGGCATGAGATGACAGCAATGAGTCTGCCAGTGTTGTAAACTGATGAGCATTGGACTTCAGTTTCAAAAATTTAATTTTCTCTTGCATAAATAATGTGATGGCTGACACGGCTCAGTCACATTTGAAAACTCGAGATGGGGGGGATATATTCTACGGGGCTTAGAAGTCATGTCATTGTTTTCAGTACGGCTAATACTAACACCTGAAAATGGACTCTTAACAGTAATCATAGCTGTACACTTATAGACCATATATAGGAAATCTGGTGATGGTATTTTTAGACTTAAAATACTGTCATCAACATCAATAGAATTATAATCTGTCTGCATTTTTAGACATAGAAATATTAATGAAAGTTCTTGATATACTTCTTTTTTAATTTAGTTTGTTGAAGTTTCTGGTTTTTACTACTAAGTAAATCAAACGAATCTAGCTAAACTGTGCATGACAAGAGTATTTGGAAACTCAGCGAGAATCAGACAAGTATAAGCCTCATCATTTCCACATTCAAAACTATACTGGGCTGAATAAGCTAATGTACACGAAATAACTCCTTAAATAAGATGAAAACAGTCATGGATAATAAGTACATAATTAAAAATTAAATTACAGACTCAGTTATAAGAACTGACATCTTCCAGTGAGGACAAAGACAATCATAGGATGAAAAGTAGAAAATGTGGCTGTATGTGTACAACATTTAAAATAAGAATATTATATAATTCCATATTGTCCTAGCCTTTATGTTTCTAACTGTGAAGTGGGAATGGCAAAAATGTTGACATTACAGTTTGGTGCCAGAACTGTATAAACTGTGACCACAAAAAGCAAGTGTTATCCTTTAAGAAACATACTTTTTTTTTTTTTGTTTTACTGGGATGGATAAGTAGCATCCTTTGATCAAATGAGCAAGAGTCATACAGTTCCTCACAGATAAGCAGAGCAGGTAGGCTCTGCAGGAAAAAATGGTGTAAGAGAAAATATGGCCAATGAGAAGTAATCACCAGAAAGAAAGAGAAGAGCAATTATACTAAGCAACGGTCTATGTCTTTGAGGGAGAAGCAAGCGAATGATCCAGAGGGAAGGGCCCCAGTTGCTTCCACGAAGGCTATGGGTCTCATCGACTCTCACCGCTCACCCTTGTGATTTCCCCGCTTCTGTATTATCAGCCGTTCTCATCACCACAAGGCTGGTTCTCAGCCTTCCACAAGCTGACACAGCGCAGTACAAAACAAGCCATGGCAAGAGAAAGAGCGTGATGAAAGGAAATATTTCCAGACTTACTCCTTTGATATGACAGAAAACAGAGGAGGGGCCTGGGGAGACAGATTTAGAAAATGCATTAAATCCTCCTCTTGCCTTGCCTCAGGTAGGGTGCTCTGCACACTGCTAAGCTTTCTCTCTTTAGCCAGAGAATGTAGTTTACCCATGGCCACAAGCAAGGTGGGCTGGATAATGAGAATATTAAAGGATGCCAATTCTGGGGATATAAAAGGGACAAAGCCAAAGGAAGAAATGAGAAAAAATAGCAAAATGAAGATAAACTAAGGAAAAGCCATGATCCACAGAAGGATAAAAGGACTCATGTGGACATTAAATATATTAGAGGGCTTGAAACGCACTTCCAGGTTTCAAAGACCTCAAGAGAATTTGGAAAGAGATCATCTTTTCCTTTATCTGAATAGAAGGGTGAATTGTGAACTAACTATGATAAGATATATAATTTATTAGTCTTCTTCTAACTGTCAGACAACTATGTAGCTTTTTGTTAATTAAATATTCATATTTCTTTGTCATCATTAGGGGTCAAGTGTCCCTGAAAGCTTGAAGTCTCTGAAACTAGTTCTGTTTCCTTCCCATAAAATTTAACTTCTCTAATCTTTGATCTACTGAGTGTTCTAAGAATATGAAATACAACACAATGCTACTGAGAAATGATCTATTGCAGGTTAGTAAACTGTTGATATCACAGAGGGAGGAGAAGGAAAGAAAGAGGTAACAGCTGGCAGGAAGTGGGCAGTATGCCAGCAGGGCAAGGCAGAGTGGAGCCATTGTAATTCCCTTGTAATTAATCATATTTCCAGTATTACAAAAGTAACCACAGCAAAACTAAACACACACACACACACACACACACACACACACACATACACACACACACACACACAAACACACACATATACACACAAACACACACATATACACACAAACACACACACCTACCTACCTTGATAATCCTGGAATTTTTGACTACAAAGATGTTACTTAGCCTATATTTCAACCACAATCCGTTTCATAAGTGAAGGAAACAAAGCCATGAAGGATGGAGTGATTTGGCCAACTGAGGCCCCTGTGAGTAGCACACCTGAAAAAATATATATGATAAGTTGCTCCTGTATTCTCTTCATAACACTACAATGCTATCTTAGGGATGTGTTACCAGACCAAATAGTGCTATGTAATACCAAAGAAACTACATTTTGTGTTCAAACAAAACAATTTGGGAACCCTTTCAGCCAATTAAAGAGTGGCTTTGGGAAAAGCCAGTTATAATCCAGTTAAAAAGCATGGAAGAAGTATGATGATCTGAAGCTATAAGAATACAAAGACTATGGCAAAATATGCAGAATGCAAAACTGTCCTTAGGATTTTTTTGTTACTTTTCCATTATTTATATTTTCTATTATTGGTTTTTATGCTGTAAGAAATAAAGCAAACAACATGTTTCAGGGACACAGAAAACTTGATTCTCATTACATCACACCCTTTAACTACCAACAGATCTTTCTTTTTTGGGGGAAGAAGAAAAAAAAAATAAATGATTCTCTTGCCAATCATCACGAATGCCTTCAAGGTCCTTTCACAGCAGCCGAATTCCTGCTTAAACTTTCTTCTTCCCTTCAGAGCTGATGATCAAAAGAAGATGCAAAACTTTTCTTAATTACCCACTGAAAGCTTCCCTGCCAGGAAGTAGACGCTCTAGTAAGAGCAACTCTTATTTAAGTGAGAAAGTAAAGACAAGAAAAAAATATTTCGATTCTGTTCCAGGAGTCAAAACCAATTCTCCAGTCTACACATAATACAAGCTGGGTTCTCTGATTTACAGAGAATGTGCAGTGTTTTTTCTAGCATGTGACAAAGAGCAATGACCCTTTTAAAAAACAAAGTATAAGTATCCTGGTTGAGTAATATGGAAAATAATATTTCCTCTATGCAATTATTATTTTTAAAATATCCCATAGCTCTGTTCTCAACTGTTCATATGCATCTGGAATTGTATGCTGAAAATTGGTCCAAGTATTCTCTTGAATGTTTTTTGCATGTATGAATGGGAGTATACATGCTTATGTGTGAGTGTGAGTGTATGAGGGTGGGCACACATTCACAGGTATGTGCATGTGTGTGAAGAAAGGTGGAAGTGTTCTTTGATTGTTTTCTATTTGCTGAGCGAGGGTCTCTTTCTGAATTGTAGTTCTTCAATTTGTTTAGACTAGGCATCCAAGCCAGCTTGCCAGAGATATTCCCATTCTGTGTGTCCACCAACACTGTGATTATAAGCTGGCTACCAAACTGCTCAGCTTTTCTTTTTCTTAGTAGATACTGGAGATACATATTCAAGTCCTCATGCTTGCTGCCTGACACTTTATTCACAACCATCTCCTCAGCCTCCTCTTCTGAATTTAAGGCTCACTTTGGAAAGGAATTAAAGTTGAAATGAAATATGAAAAGGAGAGAGAGAGAGGGAGAGAGAGGGGAGAGGGAGAGAGAGAAAGGGGAGAGAGAGAGAGAGAGAGAGAGAGAGAGAGAGAGAGAGAGAGAGAGAGAGAGAGAGAGAGAGAGAGATCTCCTCTGTGTTAGGAATCACCAGAGATACTTATTTACTTAATTTGTACAGCTATCTGTCCTTTGATAAAGTAGACAAGGTTTTCTAAGTTGCCACAAAGAACAATGCATAGCACTTAATAGGAGTATCATTGGAATTTTTATATAAAAAGGACAAATAATGAGTTCTCTGGTTATATAGCATTAACTTTATTGTTCTGCTAGAAAAGCTGAGGTTCAGAAAGATTAAATTTTTTTTGGTCATGGTACTCAAATTAACCATCAGACAGAGACTAAGTATAAGTTAGCGGTGTCTCTATTTACCACTGGGAATCTATTTTCTCTACTCTGTTGGCTTGGAGAAAATAATGAGGAATTAAACACAATTCATAAAATCTTATGCTCTAGAGGTGAGGAGGTGAAGCATTCTATAGAAATCAAAATAATGTTAATTAGATTATCCTTAGCCCATGACATAATTATACACAGTGCATTGACCACCTTAGGATTTATTACAAACCAATATGAGCATATATTGCAGAGTGAGAACATAAAAGACCAAATCTAATTCTAAGTTCTGAGATGATTTCAAGGCAATAGGGCTAGAGCATCTCTTGGCTGACAGTCTGGTATGCTGGGTCTCATGGATGTCTAGCAGTATATGATTCTCCAGTCATTCAGAACTACTGATTCTCATGCTTATGATGGATGGGAGGTTAAAGGTTGGGAGGAACTACTCCATCGCTCATGTGCTCTTCTTTCCCCTTCAAACACAGTTATATAACACTTTAAGAATTGATAAATATATTACTTTTCCCTGCATTTTTCTTCAAGAATCCCATTCTGTTTTCATAGTTTCTCTATGGTTAGTTACTTATGTGTTTAGCTCAAGGACACCGGAAGTTAAAAATGGGATATGCTTTGTTCTTATCCTGGGACATGGAAAACGAATGTTGATATCAGTGTTCACCATCTATCAGAAATATATATTCCTTTACCTTTGTCTCTAGTTTATAATGGACATTTTGATCATGTATCTTTTCAAATGTTTACTTTAGAATTTATAGATTATGATCTCAAAGACCCTTGGTAAGAACAGGGTAAATATTAACACGAACTGTAGTTACAACTAATGGGTGCTCTAGAAATAAGTGAGAACATTTATTCATGCTTTTCTGTGCTTTATTGTGAATTTACATCAGGTTCTACAAAGAAGGACAGAAAAGAAAAGTATATGATTCCAGAATGGTAGGACAACAAATTGATGACCAACTATAGTCTCATCCCCATGTTGAGAAAAACAACAGAGATGGGTGGATACTGTGTCTTAGTAAAATCTTGGACTCACTGTAAATGAGGTGCCTTCTATTAATTCTAGTGACATCCTGCAGTATAGTACATTAGATCTAGAAGAATATCTACCATATTTTTGAAAATAGTCCAAAATGTGGATTTTCACAGGAAATGTACTAATGTTTCATGTTGGCTTAATTTCTCAAAAACAAAAATTCTATGGGCCAAACAAAATATGTCTGTGGGCTGAATTTGGCTAGGGGCTTACTTGCTTTAGATCAGTTTAGGAATGCCTGCCTCTGACAATTAGTGTTTCTTTCTTGAGCAAACAGAATGTATATCTCCATGGACATATTTCTATGCATGTGATATAATAATTAACTATTAGACAGTAAAACAGAAGAAAACAAAGCAGTAGATATATATTTACAAATTAAATGTGACATCCTGGGGATAAAAAAAAGGGAGCTGTGATAGATAGATTGTCCATTTAGACAACAATTACAACAACAACAACAACAACAACAACAACAACAACAACAACAAAAGTACCAGAGTATATTCTCATGTGCCAGGAAACAAGACTCAGAATTACTCAAAAGACTTGGAAAGGTATTTTGCTAGTAGTTGGAAGATGGTATCTCTAACGCATGTACAGATGATGTGTCCTGAAATGTGAGTGAGTCTGACACTGCTTCGAAGGAGAACACCTCACTCTATGAAGAGATGAAAGAAAATAGGAACAATGTTAAAAATCACTCTGTACCCCAAAATTATGCCCAAGGAGAGCAATTTTCACTTAAATAGTAAGCTTTGTATAATTTTAAGTTTAAAATAGTTTTTCAAATTATCTTCTAGACAATAATACAACTTCTTTTCTTTTCAAGATGTTTTTATCTATGTATATGTCTGTATCTATGTTCATGTAGGTGAACATGTGTGCTGGTAGCCACAGAGATTTAAAGAGGATGCTAGGCCTCTTGGAACTAGAGATGCTGTAGGATATGAGATTCCATGTAGGGGATTTGAGTTAGATTCTGGTTCTCTGAAAGAGTCATAGGTGCTCTTAACTTCTGAGCTATTTCTTCACCTCTAGCCATGTAGCTTTTCCAAGATCAAATTGAAATAATACCTATCTTGAAGACTATCTGGGAGATCCATTTAAAAGTTCTGGGCTTTTTTTTTTTTTTAATTTTTTTCTCTCCAGTGACTGTCTAAGGTAGGACCAGCCCAGAGCGCTCAGGCTGCAGAAGCAGCAGAGTAGCTGGGACAGTGTCCTTCCTGGCTCCATCTGTACTCAGGAGCTGGGGCTGTTCCAAAGGCCTCTGTGCATGGGTCCTGCCAGGGTGAGCTGGTCTCCCAGGAGTGCTGGCACAGGCTTATTGGCCCATAAGAGAGACAAGCTCACTCCAGAGACAGCAAGACCAGCTAACACCAGAGACAACCAGATGGCAGAAAGGCAAGTACAAGAACCTTACCAACAGAAACCAAGCCTACATGGCCTTATCAGAACCCAGTTCTCCCACAAGTCCTGGATACCTGAACACACCAAAAAAGCAAAATTTGTACTTAAAATCATTTCTTATGATGGTGATAGAGGACTTTAAGAAGGACATAAATAACTCCCTTAAAGAAATATAGAAGAACACAGAAAAACAGGTAGAAGACCTTAAAGAGGAAACACAAAAATCCCTTAAAGAATTATAGGAGAACACAGCCAATCAGGTGAAGGAATTGAACAAAACCATCCAGGATCTAAAAAACAGAAGTAAAAAACAATAAAGAAATCACAAAGGGAGACAACTCTGGAGATAGAAAACCTAGGAAAGAGGCCAGGAGTTGTAGATCCAGGCATCATCAACAGGATACAAGAGATAGAAGAGAGAATCTCAGGAGCAGAAGATACCATAGAAAACATTGACACTACAGCCAAAGAAAATGTAAAATGCGAAAAGTTCTTAACTCAAAACAACCAGGAAATCCAGGACACAATGAAAAGACCAAACCTAAGGATAATAAGTATAGAAGAGAGTGAAGATTCCCAGGGTAATGGGCCAGTAAATATCTTCAACAAAATCACAGAAAGAAACTTCCCTAACCTAAAGAAAGAGATGCCCATGGACATACAAGAAGCCTACATAACTCCAAATAGTTTGGAGCAGAAAAATTCCTCCTGTCACATAATAATCAAAACATCAAATGCACAAAACAAAGAAATAATATTAAAATCAGTAAGGGAAAAAGGTTAAGTAACATATAAAGGCAGACCTATCAGAATTAGACCAGATTTCTTGCCAGAGACTATGAATGCCAAAAGATCCTGGGCTGATATCATACAGACCCTAAGAGAACACAAATACTAGCCCAGGATACAATACCCAGCAAAACTCTCAATTACCATAGATGGAGAAACCAAGGTATTCCATGACAAAACCAAACTTGTGGAACATCAATGAGAGGAGAGGCCCTTGGTCTCTTGAAGTCTTGATGCCTCAGGGTAGGGGAATTCCAGGACAGGGAATTGGGAATAACTGGGTTTGTGAGCAGGGAGAGGGGGGGATGGCATAGGGGCTTTTTTTGGAGGGGATAAAATTTGCAACGTAAATAAAGAAAATATCTAATAAAAAAGAAAATAAAAAGTTCTCAGCTTTATTGAAACATACTGGCAACCAAAGTCTGCTGACATCGTGCCAGCAAGTGTGCAGAGCCAAAAATAGCAAGAAGAGAAGATATTATGTAGAAGAGAGTCAAAATGTCAGTGGAACAAGCCATTTCATTGCCACCATATTTTAAGAGAGTAGCCAGAAAGGTAATGATAACTGCATACTTGGATTGTGATCTTAAGTCAACATTTTAGCTCAAATTTGAATAACTTTCTGTTTCTTATTTTTTCTACTAAAATTGGACTATCCCAAAATATGAAATTTAAGATGAAAGGAAATTCTAAAATAAGCACTTTATTATTTTATGTTTAAGTCATTTTCTTGTTCTCTCTTCTGAAACATATTAGTAAAAACGACATGCTCTTAGGGCTATGCCTTTATTAAACACAGTTTAGAAAGAAACCATGCAGTGAAGAGGATACAAAGCCATGTGGTTGCCTTAAATCCACAGTGGACACATGAGAAAGAATCTCCCAGGCTTTTCTCTGCTGCATCCGCTCAGGTTTCATAGGCCCGTGTATCTCAGAGATTTCCAACTTCCTGGGAGTGAGAAGGGCATGACTCTTCAATTTCCAGACTCAAGGGTGCTTCCACTCTCACATGCTGTTGAGCTATGAACCTTCAGTTCAAGAATTCAATTATATAGCATCACTGATTCTGCCTATAAATCTTGCCTCTACTTTTCTACCTTGAGAATATACGTTTGAAGATAAGTAACAAAGAGAAGAAATGAATGCATAATTAAACATGGCTCTACGACTAAATGCATATCCAAGATTTACCATATAGTTAAGTGTGAGAAGGATAGGATTATGCAGAAGACATAACACACTCTTGCAGTTCTAGGAAATAAAGGCCCTGCACTTATCCTCTTTGACAGCCTTAACACTAGAACGTATAGGCATTGTAGTTGACAATCTCCTTGTCTCCTTATTACAGCACAGAGTAACACATGGGAGACCTCAACTGAAAATGTCAGCAGTTTATTGACTGAGCTTTGACTGGATTCCATAACAGCAACACATTGAATTATTATGTCTCCTTTGAGGGACTAAGGGGTATGATTGTTATTCAGGAACTCCTAGCATGTTTGTTTGTTTCTTTCTTCTCTCATTTCAAGTGTTATTTCATCTTTAAGATACTTATACTCGTCTCATTCCACAATGCAATCCCATGTAAGAAATATTTTCTTTCTAACACATAACTCAATGCTCAGACTCTTAGTCTCTACCACCTGCTGGAGGGTGACATACATCTCATTAAAGATAGCTTGCCGTTATTAATGATCGAGCACAGTTCAATGAGTACAGTAAAACTTTAAACATAAACATAAAGCAAAACGCTAGAGATAAATTAGGGCTGCAATGAAACTCAGCTTCAATAAAGCATCTGGGTGAAATATCTATATTCAGTCTCACTCTAGTACACTAGAAAATGCTGGCTTCTGAGTATTAACCACGGGCACACTACAAAACAAATAGGCAGGCTTTGATCTCTCATTTATCCTGCAAGTACACAGAAACCTAAATCTTAAAGTACAACCTGGAAACCTTTAGGGGGGGATCCCTCCATAAATATAAATTCACACAAAGCACCTTCTTTTGTGGGATACATTTTATGGATTGTATATTATGTGCAAAATCTGGGTACTAGAAATAGCCCAAGTGTTTTAAATGATTTGATCCAAAATCCCCTTCTCTTTTCATACTGACTGAATAACTGAAAGCATTTCTCAGGATAATTTTTCTCATAATAACAATTGCTTTTCCTTCTTGTAAAGAAGTTTCTGATCTACAGCTTTGTGTTAATGTTTCCTTGTCTTCTTAAGCAATGCCGTTTTCTGCCTTTCTTGCACAAGTAGCATCTGCTTGCTAACAAGAAATCTAGAATTTCAGCTTTTAATCAAATGCTTATTTTATTTTCCCTGGGGACAATTAATTGAAGAATTCTTTTCTTAAGATTTACCATTTCTTCCCCCTCTATCTCTGCCCCCAGTATACATCCCAAGTGTCTTCTGAAGTAGCAACCATCCCATCTGGCTGAGAAGTGATGGATGCAGCTCTTTAATCACATTGTACACTCCGTTCTTGGCACCTCCCCACCAGGAAGATATCAACAAATTGGATAGATTTCAGAGAACAGCCAGAAAAAAATGATTAAAGAGATAGAGGCAATGACTTATGAAAAAAAGATGAAAAGGGCCAAATCTGAAAAGCTTGGCAATGCAGCCCTTTAGATGGCGTATGATAACTGTCTCTCAGCGTCTGAAGAGTGGAAACGCGCAGCAAAGTGGGTAACTTTTGAGAACGATGTGGGAAGTAAGCATTGTCAGAACCTGGACTTGAAGAAAGGGGTTTAAAGGGGGGTTCGTTCATCAGTTCAGATTCTGCTGGGCAACAGAGAGGTGTTAAAAGACTTGCAATTATGCAGTTATGAGATGGGCTTGACCTACATTGAGAATTGGTATGTGAACGAATAAATTACTCCGTGTGTAGGTGTATGTGTCATGTGTAAGCCATTTTTATTTCAGCTCGCCAAATGTATCCTATCATCAAATTATTAAAATGTCCTTATCCCATGCTTGGTTCATTTTAAATAGGTTTAAGACAAGATAAAGCTAAATAGCTGAGGCAAACAGAGAAGCTACAGAAAAAAAAATCCCTTTCTCTGATTTGTAACCTTTTCTTCTTATAATAATCAATATTCCAGAACTTCATGGACTTTTAGATTTCATGAACCAGAGCAATTAAGATCATATTTTTGATTTAAGCAATGTTATGTTTTCTTTCTGCCAGCTTTCTTTCTGGAGCAGTTTAGATAATAGAAAATTCTCTCTGGGAAAAATTCTAACTGTGGTCCAGAGTTGAAGTAAATCTTCCTCCACTGATTAGCACTCTCTTTTTTTGTGATAGTTTGCATCACATCTTTATTCCTTAACCTGTAGAACAGCTGTCCTCAGATTCTCCTCTGATGTAAGGTGTCCCAATTCACTTGATAAGATACTCTGCCATTTGCAAGAATATTCACTATACAAACTAAATCAAAGTGTTACGATATGGAGCTTAGAGATATCATGTGTTCTTGCCAGCTTTGGAGCCTCTAAATCCCTTTGTCCACTTACTGGGCAGTAGGTATCCAATTAATAACTACATGGGAAAAGGACAAGATATGAATACTATTTTCCCTCATTGTAAATTTTAGCCCAAATTCATTGAAGATTTATAAAATTTATAAAATTTCTATATAGAAAACTATTATATAGTTTTTTAATTAGTACTTTTCACTTAGCCATGTGCATTTAAGACTTCTCAGCACTTTTCAGATTTTAGATGATTTAATTTTGACCCTGACAACACCTCATCTAAATGTATCTCAAAGTCTCCTTATACATGCACCAATTGAAGGGCAATTTACTAAGTACTAAGTATTGAAAATAATGAATATAGCTACCATAAAATCATTTTATGCAGGTTCTAGGTGAATGTAAATTTTCCATTCTTTTGAGTCCACACCAAGAAGCAATGGTCTGAGAAGCATGGTAATATGATAAAATATGTATATTTGGATTTGTAAGAAAATACCAGCTGTCTTTCAAAGAAGCTGCGTTGTTATACAATATCTTTTGTGCCATATCAGCCCCTCCCCCGGGTGGGGGGATGTAGGGTAAATATTTAAAGTCCACTTTATGCTCTCGCTGGTGCCTGCACCTGCCCAAGAGCTCTGGATTCATGAATGAAAGACACACACAGTCAACCTTTCTATTTTAATATGCCTTAACTAGCTCAATGGCTGAGCACTTCCAAACCTCCCTGTGGCTAGCCCACACTCACTTCTAGTATTCACAATTTAATACTTTCTTTCTTTTTTTTATGGTCCATATATAATCTTTATAGAACATTCTTTTTTTTTTTATTAGATGTTTTCTTTATTTATAATATCTCCTTTCCCAGGTTCCTCTCCAAAAGAAAAAGGAAAATAAAATAAAATAAGAAAAAATAGAATAAAAAAAACTCCAAAAACTAAAACAATCCCTTGTTCCCTCCCTCTCCCCCTCATCATCACCCCACCCCATCACCAACTTCCTGGCCCTGGCATTCCCCTACACTGGGGCATAGAACCTTCCCAGGGTCAAGGTCCTCCCCTCCCATTGATGACCTACTTTGTCTTTGCTGCCCTGTTTCTGTCCGGACAGTCTGCCCGTGGGCAACTTTCCCTTTGCGCTTACATTTCAGCAGTCTCACTCTCCTGCTTCTTTATGGTGTATTCTCTCCTAAGTCACTCTCCTGGTGGACTCCTTTCTTCTCCTTCACCTGTTTTTCCTGTCCGAGAATCCTAAAAGTTCTGCCTCTGTCTCTTTGCCCAACCATTGGCCCTTGGCAACTTTATTTCCCAGTCAGCGCCAACTGGAGGCAGGCACCCTTTATCTATGTGCTGGACAGTTTTGGAGTAACATAATTAGAATGGGAAGATGAGCCATTACAGAGGAGAAGCATCCGCTCAGGTGAAGGGAACAAGGAATGGAGTGAAGAATTCTGGGAAGGTAAATTTATTTAAAAAGTAATTTAAAACATTGAATTTTAAGTGTTCTCCCTAAATTTTGAAATATACAGTCCTTTACCAAAAGTTTAATTACAAAAACTTTCTCTCAGTTCTTGCCTTGTGCTGTATTTTTGAATAGTCAGACACATTGCAGGATTTGATTGAGATTCTTCATGTTCCATGATAATCGTAGAATATATTTAGACGATAAAAAGCCAGATATATTTATATTTTTATTTAGAGTAATATTCTATAACATTTTCTTTTATTCAAGTTGAGTATGAGTTTTATAAGTGTGTTTAAAAGTGTAGGCCTTTCGAACAGTCCTATTTTGTATAAGAGCCCTACAAAGTTATAGACAGCCAGAAACATCAATTTGCCATAACCCTCATATGGTAAAGGTTGTACATGTGAGTATTAATGACTGTATGAGCTGAAATTAATATAAAATTAAATAACAATACTATTGCTTTTCAATACATATTTATATAAATAAGAAGGAAGGAAAGAAAGAAATGAAGGTAGCTTTGGTCTGTTTTAAAAATCAAACAAGTATATCTTCCAATAAATATTTAACTTTTGGGCCCCAAAGTGGTCTTTTGTCCTTTGTAGAGGGCAGAATGCAAACAGGATGCAGAGAGCTTGGAGACTGTTTGCAGAGGTGGAGGAGGGACTGCTCAGATCCAGAGAATCACCAAGGAAACATGAGGTCTATTTCTCTCTGAAGCTAAACTTCAAAAACCACAAGCTAAGAGATACAAAGGGAAAAGTACTGCTGCTCTGACAGCAAAAACAAGGAAATATCTCCAGAGGGGATTAATCCCTCTGCTTCAAAGGGCCCTCGCAAGAGAAGTGAATTCAGCTTCTCTAGTTACAGTGCCTGTCCATCAGACAAGGATGAGCTATTCACAGAGACAAGTGGTACATACGGACAACTGTGTACCTGGACAGCTGATAGAATAACAGGATTTTTTTGCCCTCAAGCTTTAACTTTCCAGTTCCATCCTTCCTATGGAGACACAGACTGGAAAGATCGGGGCATCAAGAGTTCCAGCCCTGCTGAACACCAGGGTGCTCTGGGGTGTCCTACTACCCTATCCTCCAGGACAGGCTCATGTATATTTCCTAATGCAGAAAGCATCATTAACTCTGTAACAACTTTAAGGCTGTTTTTCTTTTTTCTTTTGTGGGCGGACCATTGTGGGTATGTATTTTATTTTATTCATATGAGTGTTTTGCTTATATGCATGTTGTGCACTACATGGCTGCCTAGTGATATCAAGAGATCAGAAAAGGACCAGTTCCCTGGGTGGGATATTAGAGAGGAATGTGTGATAGTGTAGATATTGGGAACTGTACCTCAGCCATCTTCAAGAATAAGGGTTTTCTTAACTCACCCATCTTTCTACTACCTCTAATGTTGAAAATATTTCCTTCAGTTTAACCCTATATTTAAGTGCGACTTGTGAAAGAAGTATCGACTTATGGAGAATAAGATGAAATTTCTCAAAATTTGCCAAAAAATGCCAGGATGTGAGTAGGTGCTTGCAAATAATCCCTTTTCCATCTTAACCTTCACTTTCAGGGTTACAGTTGTTTTTGACATATGATTATCAATTGCTTTTCAATTTTTCTTTTAAAACAGAGTATTCAGCTAATACTGAACATATGGATCCAGATGTAATCTAACTATTAAGGTACATATATTAGAATTTTGCTCTCCCTAAAATGAAGGCTACATTTCCATCATTACTCTGTTTCCACATTAAGTATAACTATAATCAGTTTGATTTTTCAGGAACTGTAACTAGTTTGCATTTTTCCCAACTCACCTTGCACAATAACTGCTTCAAGTCAAGGCCTTGATTTTTCTTCTCATCGGATCAATCTTAATATTTAGTGCCTGTGTAAACTCACAATCTTGAAGCCCTATTTTGCTATACAGAATATTGGCTACCATTCTTGGATAGATTCTCCCCCACCCCAAAAGACCTCTACTTTAAAAAAAAAGTACTTATATACTTTTTGGTATATAAGACCTCTACTGTATGATCTGAGACACTGCTAAAAATACCAAATAGAACATGGCCCAAAGCAAATATAAATGCTACTTTAAATGAAGCTGTGCATGTCTTCCATCAGCTAAATATAGATTTGCTTAAATGCTCAATCTTTTTTTCCCCACTCTTTCATTTATCGGGCTACAGTGAGCCTCTAGTGTCTGGGAAAATGCACCAGAATTAAAAGTAACCCCCTCCTCTGACTACTGTCTTCTTCCATTTCCTTCTAGCTAGATGAAATTGTATTCTGGACACAAAACTCTACTCACATAAACCCTTGGCTATAAAAGACTCCCTCTCAAGCCCTGGGTCTCAAGGACCACACTCTTCTGTTTGGTTGGATCTTGATGTTTCTCTTAGAATTGAAGGTCACACTACAGAACTCAAGGACTCACATTCTGGGAGGTTAAAAAAACAATTCAAAATCAGCTAT
>JADRCD010235116.1:0-64474 GCA_019843815.1 Montemys delectorum
TTTTTTTTTTTTTTTTTTTTTTTTGGTTTTGTTTTGAGCCTCAGAGAAACCGGGAGCTGTCCAGCCAGGTCTGGTGCTGAATATGCCTCGCCTTCATGGTTACTTCCTCTGGTTGTGCAGACCAAAGAAGGAGCTGTTCTGGAAAGTGATTGTCTTGGTTTTGATTGGTTTCTTTCTTCTTTTTTCTACAACTGGATTAGCGTGTGGTATTGTTTTTTTCTTATCATTATACATTGCATAAGTTACCTTTATGTAAAAACAAAAAACAAAAGTATTAGATAATGTGCGGTTCTGAAAATGCAGTATCTAACCAACCAGTATGTTTCTGTTTTATTTTTAGAACAAGTGCACCTTTGTTATATACTTATTATATTGGTACCAAATACAAAAGAAAACTATAGTTCTGTGATGTGTCCTCCAAACTGTATATTCTTGTTCTGACTTTCTAGCTGTGGATATAACGGTTGCCACTGGCTGAGGAAGTCAGTGGTGTAGGGCTGGCTTCTGCTGTTTCCGGAAGTGTTCTTTTGTATTTTACTCTGTAGTAGACTATTATAAAACGATGACACCCATGTTTCCCCCTTTTCCTTTTGTGAATAACAGAAACAACCACAACAGAAAACAAATAATGGATGTGCTGGAATGCCATCTATTAAAAACATGGTTAATATTTAAACAGTGCCTGTGGTCTCTGCATGCAGTTGCCACCTGGAGGCAGTGCTGTGTGTGCTTGCTTGTACTGTATGTGTTTGGGGGAAAGACTGGTGGAGATGTTGGGCAATTTGGATGACAGGACATGACAATTTCCAAGTTAAATCTGTAAATGCTTACAGGATAAAATTGTTTACAGCTTGTTTAGACTCTGTGCCTGCATCTGATATACAGCAAAGGGGGATCCTTCTTTTTCCCAAGTCTGGCCTAACTAACCTCCCTGAACACATAGAAAATGTTAAGGCAAAAGGAAAGAGTGAGAGAAGATAAATCTTTTGGCCTCTCTTTAAATGTCAGATAAGTCCCTCCATGTTAGACTCTGCTGCTTGGTGTAGGGCAGTGGGGACCCTACATACATCCCCCTTCCAAGCCACTAGCTTCCCTTTGTGCTCTGTCTTGTTTCAAGTTGTATATGCTTATTATCTCAAAAAACGATTGCCTCTAATGTTTTTGGTTATAGACAAAGTTCTCCAAGCTCAGTCTGTATCTTTATAAAGTAATTTAATAAGGTTGATTTAGTCACCCATAGATATCATCCAAGTCCTTTTATGAAGCACAGAAGACCATCGTTAAGCATGTCATGTTGTATCATTAGGAAGACCAGGTATAATCTTTGGATACAATATAAAACAATGAATCAGATTCTCTCCAGTGCCTTAGTCACTTCCTAGTAACAGGTCAGAGTGCATTCACTCCCTCCGGCCACCAAGGAAGCTGTTAGTATATCAGAGTTCTACACTGTACAACAGAATGGCTAAGGCACTGTGAAGAATGTCCATTAATCTCTTTAACTTGTCCTCATCCAACTGTAGCTCTTAATACCTTCCTTCTTACAGAATGGGTTTTGGATGTGAAATCTGAATAGGATCAGGAACCCAGAAGGAAGGTTCATCATTTCAATGAGCTCTACATAAGTGCATAGATATTATTTTCTTCCCATTATTTGGTGCACTCTTTTTACCGTAAATAATTTCCCATTTTATTAAAGCAATAAGATATTCTGTTTTGAGCAGCGCTGGATGCTGATTCCACTTCCTTGGTGCTGAAGCGACTCATGTGTTTTGCCTTATGAATCATAGTGCATTCAAGGCATGCAATAATAATCCCCTTCCAAGAAGCAGCCTGTACACCCTAGGGGGCAATGGCCTACATACTTTTTTTTTTCCAAAAGAAATAGAGCGAGCAAGAAATAAGCTAATTATGTGTATTTAAAAAACAAAAGACATGTTGATACCTCTAACCATAAGCACACATCTGTGATGTGCTATCATTTTGCACCTTTAAGTGTATACTCCTTTTTTCCATCAATTGACTAGGGTTTAATATTTTAATAATGTCCTGCGTAAAGATGATGCAGCTTGTCAATCGCGTTTCATACTGAGTTTAACATGCTGTGAGCCTGGTGGTATCAAGATTTCTGTGAGCTAGAATGATAATTACATGAAATTCTAGTAGGCCAGATCCCACACCAAATTATTGCAATAAACACGATAATGCACATTTCTATAGTCTGCTTAGATTGCTACTTAGAGAGCTCAACTGACCCATATGACATTCGAGTTTTCATTTTTATGAGAAAAAAGGCAATATGAAAATAGATAAATTTACTCTAAGGATTTTGTTTACTGATGTCTGTCAAACTAATTGCTCCAACCCTCTATAGCTACAGCTCAGCTCCTGCACTTGCTATTCAGTATTAATAAGGTAGCATGCTTGATTCTTACTATTTTAAAAATGAGAAAAATAGAGAGAGAATGCCAATATGTCAACTGTATGGGACTCTGACTCTTGAAGATGAAGATGGATATAATCTTTAGAATTTATATACACCCATAGATATGTATTTATATATGCATACATTTTGTACAAATTTACAATGGACTTTTTGTATTCTCTTTTCTGTCATTATAAGTATGAGATTGAAACCAAATAGTTGTTCCATCCTCTGATCCAGAGAGGATCTGAGGAGTCAGGTGTATGCATGCACTTGGTTCTCTGAGGTCAAATTGGAATGGCTTTCTCTTTTTTTAGTGGAAGGGGAGAGTCTTCCTTGGCTTGGGGAATTGGTAATTAGATAAGCTTCGTTTCCTATATTAGTGACTCAAATGTAGCAATGATAATGAAGTCATGACCATCTCTATGTGGTTCAGCTATTTGGATGGATCAAAAATCTATCTACAAGAGCACTGGAGCCATCTAGACCACAATCATGGATTGCAATCTGATTTTCCCTTTTCCCTTTCAACTTATATGTTGTATGACATACAACATGTACCTTCATAGTTAAAGGTAAAATGAAAATATAACTATTATTTGTTTAGTTTGACAAGTAGCTTTTTGGGAAACATGGACAATTTAGCTTTAAAAATTACTGGGCATCTGACTTTTTAACCTTCCCTATCTGTAACCATTGAATTGATTAGATACTGACTAAAATTCCTTTTTCCAATGCATAGGCATAGGTTTTAAGTGCTTTCTATGGATAATTGCTGAGAAAAGACTAACTGATATTATCTGAGAGTTACGGGCTAAATCGGAACCAGAAACCTTCATGTGGCTTCTAAAGTCCACTCCCAGGTGAATCTAGGCTTTGGACTTGAATCTGAAAAGCCACTAATTCATGCTTGGAAGTTGTGGTGTGGTTCACAGATGTTCATGTAAGAATGAATTGCCCCATCTACACAGGAAGGTATTTCATCACTGGGCTGAGTATAAGTCTGATTCTGGTTTGGTTTTTCCCCCTTATTTGATAACATTTGCGAAGCAGAAGTGATGGCTTGACATCAGCACTTATCAATGCCACCAACCCAATGATACAATTGGTGCGGTGTCGGAATGCCTAGTGAAGAATAAGAACTTACTTAGCTTTAATTGAGAGACAGTGCATTATTCAGGGTGTTTTACCCATTGAGGCAGAATATTTTATTGAGACTTGTGGTCTCACAGGATTGCTGCTGTAGAGTGGTTAATGACAGTGATGGCATCAACAGAAAAGGTGATTTTTGAACTCGAGTATATCCAATAGATAGAATAAAACAGGTATTAGAAATTCATGAAAATTTTGTTTTGCTTTTATATCAATAAAAGAGTTTTCTTGTTAATTGGCCTTTGGACACGATTTCCTTATTAATTTACTGTACAATATGCCAGAGTTATAAAATATATCATCCTGTTTCATTTAGATACAATTTTCTGAAAGAGATGGTCAATTAAAAGTGTTTCTACAGCTTATCTGCTCTTCCACACAAACCAGATGCATCTCAGAAAAGGTGTGTGTGTGTGTGTGTGTGTGTGTGTGTGTGTGTACGTGTGTGTGCATGTGTGTGTGCATGTGTATGCGTGCGTGCGCATGTGTGTATGTGCATGCATGCGCATGTGCATGGGTATGCATGTGCTTGATATAAGTCAGTGGCCCTTTTTAGGCACCAACTCAACCTCTTAAGGATATTCCCTTTCTTTTCTTTAACTGCTCTAATAATAACCTAGTTTCTCTGGAAGAGACGTGCTAATATCTTGTTTTGCCATTTAGAGAGGGATGTCGCAGGCTCACACACATTTAGATGGATCCTAGCTGAGCCCTGCTGAAGTGTGTCTTGTCAGAGCTGCTTCTTATGTGTGATGCTATTGTTCTGTCCTGACTTTCTCCTGCCATACATCATTATAGTAGTAGACCCTGAACTTAGTCTTCTCTACGTTATGACAGGACTCTTCATCCCAGCCTTACAGTTCTCAGTTCTACCACTGCTGGGAATACTACCTCCCTATTGGAGATACAATGGGCTCTGTGTTTCCTGTATTCTACACCTACACTGAAAGGTATGAGTTTTTCCTCAGGATCATGAATCAAACTACCACCCCTGCCACCTCAGCTCTATGGTACTTGTAACATGTTAGATGTTGTGCAGAGGTTATTTCAAGTTGTATATAGGTTGTAGAGCCTTACATTGCAAAGGTCACTGTCTGAGATCTGAGTAAATGCAGGCTTGGCATTTGCCCTGAGAAGCTGTTTAGATGTTTATCATATACCACCAAGCCTCTTTTTAGATTCTATTGTAGAAGAATGAAGAAACGTTCTTCACCTACTTACTTCACTTTATTCTTCTGTTTCTTTTTTTTTCTCCAAATCATCCCAGACCGTAAGAAGCAGTTATTTCTCTTCATGGGACTTTCTTGCTTCCATAGGTTCTTCCTACTATATTAGCCTTCCTCTTCTTCAGTAGACTTAGACTTCTTTCTGGCATCAACTTTGTGCTTACTTCTTAGTAGTGGATAGATGAAGAATAGGACATATAATTGTAAGTGTATTGGTAAGGGTGCTGTAAGCTGCCCCTGTGCTAAAACCTTTGCATTCTTGCAAAGCAAGTGTGCCTCGCTAAGTTTTGTTCTCCTTTCCCTTAAGATTTTAATCATCTTGTATTTTTTCCCTGTTTCTACCCATGATAACCCTCCCAGATTGACTAGAATTCCTAATTGCTGATTGGAGTTCTAATCCTAACTCACTAAATTGTATATAGGAAATTGTAACATTGACCTGAGATGGACTTCTAGTGAGTACTGGGTACTGAAGTGAGAATGAGCAACTAGCTTTACCTGAAGGTAGCAGCAAATATACATTAGTGGTTAAAAAATATCCAAACACTCAATCTCACATCTTCAGCCCCAGGAGGTATATACTTTAACCTCATCTGTTTGATGTAATAAAAAGATGGATCAACATAGCTTGCTTTCACTGCGCTGGCATGGGTCCACTTTCTTGTTATTTGGATTTCCCAAACGAGGATTAATTTATAAAACATTACATATATACATATACATATATATATACATATACACATACACATCCATATACAAACACACAAACACATATACATAAATACATGTTTCTTTGGGGCTGAATAGTGAAGTCAAATCTCTTTTCCAAATGTACCATCTCCATCTGTGTCCCAGATTGGAATTGATGCAGATAATACTATGTCTCTGTGTCTAAAAACAATGGCTTATCTTCTCAAGGCTTACAGACTAAGAGACTTGAGAGGTAGGCAGTCTTCACACCTCATTACCATACCCTCCTCATTCCTATATGCCTCTGCAAATCGTCTGCCTTCTTTGGCCAAAGCTTTGAGTCAGGTGAGTTAATTCTTGCCTAAGTGTCTGGCATCAATTCTCAGTGCATAAGTTTCCTGCATTAGGAACCTCTAAAATTCTGGGGTAGCCTTCACATGCTCATTGCATTGAAACGTCAGAGGTGCACAGAGAGGGCAGAAGTGTTTATTCTTAGCATACACCAATCCAAAGGAAAGTATCTACTTTATCGTTCTATGATTTATCTTATTTTCTCACAAAGACCTTATGTACTATGATACTTTCGAGAAAAATTCCACACTTTCCCTTCTCATCTGTTTCTTTTCCAATCACACCAGGGTATGATTTACGTTATCTTGTTATGGCAGAGTGGGAAGGTACTTCATACCAAAGAAATATTGAATTTTCCTGGGTGAGGTGGAAAGTGGCCAATCTAGCCTATACCCTAAGGTGCTGACCACTAGGATTCAAGACCCATCTAGTATCCACCAGCACAGTGGAGTACCATGACTATTTTTATAGAGATTTGACATCTGAGTCTGCACTGACATCTATGCTCCAACTGTAAGCCTTTGATGTTTTGCCATGTCCTAAGCATACCAGGACTGCTTTAATAGGGTGACTGAGACTTTCTGGGTCCCCCTGTGTATCCTCCTCAGATGGCGGGAAACAGGAAGCATTATGCCTATTGCTACCATAGCTATGCCAGAGCCGCTACCTTATTGTTGAGGCAGAAAGTTCCTCCTTTCAGAATTAGGGAGTTTGCTAATGTGGTCACTAGTGTTAAAGTCCAATGATCCTCTGATCTCATCAGAGTGCTGATCACTGGCCAAATACCTCTTGATTATATTCCCTCCCTCAATCCCTGAATCAAAGTATTTGGGAATAAAAAGAGCCCTGCCACTCATCTTCCAGTCAATGTCTGATTCCTCCTAAGTGACCCACGCTTGGAAGGTATGGACTTCTCTATGTGGTCCCTTAAGGACTTCCTTTGGTATAATCAGAAAGGAAGAGGTAGACTGTAGAGCTTTCTATTAAAATTTATCTCCAAACTTACAGCTTAAATGGAAGAGAAACTCTTCTGCAAACAACCTTGCATCAATCACAAGGTGGTTCAGGACTGCTTTATTGATCGCCCTATGACTGCAAAGGTGATGATTTCTGGTTGCACTTGAGGAAGACTTGATCTCTTTTCAGTACGTTCCAGTGGATAATATTCTAAGTCAGTTCTTAATTAAATTACACCAGCAATAAACCTGAGCTTGATTTCAGTGGAACAATCTTCATACCTTTGTCAAACATCATTAAGAGAAATATAAGTGTTCGCAGTATTTGGAGCTTCAGTGAAGCCCAGACTTCTCCAGGGATAAGAAGAGGAGGTGAGGGTTACCAAGGAAGAGCCAAGAGGAAGGAGAAGAATGCTTGCTTTCATATTTTTCACTGTGGCCTGGACCACTTCCCCTTATCTTAGTGTGATCTCCTGGGACAAAGGATGGAGACTTTGCCCCATCCATCGACATGCTGTGGTGGATCAATTACAGGTCCCTGATGGTTATTTCTATCTTAGATTCAGGCAACTTCATTCCTTCACATCAGTTCCACTGCCTACTCCCTGATAGTTGTGAGTTGGCCTGTAGTTCTGAGTGTCCAGCTGTATCCTGATCTCAGTGTGGCCACTAACTAGGTGTCACTGACTGATACTAAAAAAATCTGATTCCTCAGAATCTTTCACTGTTCATTCTTCACACTTGGAAGTTCTTTCAAGCCACAGTTATTCCCTGAGAGCAGTATGCTAGACATCACTTTTGGTGCCAGACATGTCACATTAAAAAATATAAACAAAGTATTCTGACTTCACGGGGACTTTTTTTTGGTAAGTTTAAAATTTGTAAACATACAGAGAACAAAATTACTTGAGTCTTGGTATTTCATTGATCATTCTACATCTTAAAACATTTACATGTAATATTTTAATTTCATAGCAAATTGTAATTGTATTCTCTCTGGATAAGCCTTCTATAATCACTTCTTCTATTAAGTACCAACTATTTTAGTTGTAAACAGTGAAGAGGGGCAATGAACAAAACACATTAGTAGATTGTGGAGTAAGTTTAACAGTAAATGTGTCCTAAAGACAATTTAGGATCAGGAAAAAGGAGGTGTGATGGGAAAGACTATTGAATTTTAAATAAGGAAGTCAAGGAAACTCTCACTGAGAAAATTATATTTGAGCAAATACTTGAAGAAACAATGGAAATTCAGGCTAACTTACTAAAGATCATTTGATAGAAGGATTTTTAAAATTTATTTTTCCCCGGTCCTTAGTCTTATAAATGACCAGATAGAGATTTTGGTGGGAAGAAGATAAGAAAAATATGTTTTCCAAACATATTAGCTACTGACACAAAGCATGTAGTAAGGAGAGGTATGGCCCAGAGCACTTTTTTATATATAATCAATCGGCACATCCCCATACAATTCAAGTTCAATTATATATATGTCGCTTTGGGGCACACATAATCAAAGTCAAAAAAGTAATGACTAAATCTTCGTGTGACTGTTTTCTAAGTCAGATTGTTTGCCTTTAGACCTTTCAAGATGAGTTAGAGTTCTCCAAATGCAGAAAAAACAATTTCAGTGGAAAGAAAAATATGTCCAAGGCCTCAGAGGAGGAGTGCTGTACCTACTTGTGGAAGTTATAACACTTAAAAGAGAGGAGGTAAAGCCAGATCACGGAGGGGTTTTTTAAAGGAACATTTAAAGACATGCCTTTCCCTTTGTCAGTAGAGATGATTGAGAAATTTGGGATAGAGAGAAAAAATATATATTTAAATGTATTAACTATTATCCTTGGAGGGCCAGTGCATGGAATAGATGAAGTAGTAACAGAAATACCAGATAAAAATCTATCAATATGTATACATGAAAGTGTGAACCAGGGGGAACAGAGACAAAGAATGCGGATAAAACTAAGAGCACACTAGGTTCAGGAATGGTAGAGGTGGTGATTAATAGACCCACAGTGCAAAGATAAGGAAGAAAACAATGAGAAGAAAGGACAATAATCGACTTGTGACTTCTGTTTTGGGATCAGAGCAACACTGATTGGTTTTACTTATGTCCTGACTCAATGATAATGTTTTTAATTAATTAAAATGGATTCTTTTGGGAAGATCACAGTTTGTGGGCACAGCCTATGATGGATTTGTCTCCAGGCAAAGAAATGTTAATGGAAAGGAAAGGATAAGGGTAGCTGCCTGTTGTCTCGTGTTTATCATGATCAAATCTTGTATGGTGGGGGAGATGCTAATGAAAAAGACAGCATCCCTCCTGTCCAGAATCTTCTGCCTCAGTTAAAGAAACAAGTCTTTCAGAGTGCAACAACAAAGGAGTAATCCACTCAAAATGGCAGCTAGAGGCAAGGTAAGCCTAAACTGAATGAATATAAACCAGTTATCAATTGTACATCTTTCACTTTCCTGTCCAGAACTTAGATGATAAGGTTTGAGGTTAAGATAAAAAACAAAATAAATTAATTAAAAAAATTGCCATAGACTCTCTCTTCTCTGACTAGAATGAAGGCCATTGTCCTTCAGTAGTTGTGAAGTCTAATCACCTCTGGCAGAAGTGGTACAGTCCATCATTCTTCCTTTTAACATTTCCACCAACTCAAAATATTGCACATGGTCTAGTCTGTCCAATGCTATACTGTCTTTCTCCCTCTTTCAAGTCTCTATGTAGAAAATATGTCCCTGTCTTCTGTGTCTTATTCTCTGTTATTACCAGGACTATACTCTGTGCAATACTGAACAGGCATGCTTTGTATTAATTACCAATAATGACTAATTCAGTTGGAAGAAAACATTCTCATTTTCACAGAAGGCTAAACCACCTTAAGTAGGAAAGAATATTTTAGGACAGGGAATTGGATACCCAAGGATGGATCTTGGTAGTCTTTTGATCTTATGAAAGAAGCTGCCTTCAAGTAACTGAACTTTGCCTCAAGCAAGCAGGTCTCACAACAGATTAATACCTCATTTAAAAGGGAAACACATGTGACTACCAGATTTGTCCCTATCAAGTAATTTAAGAAAAAACAAAATAATATTATGAAGTAGAAAAGAAAGTCCACTAATAAAATTCTTATTTTTCACATGGGAACTATTTGAATCAATATTTGAAATATTTAAAAAGTTTTTTGGAAAATTTTTGAAAATTTTTAAATCAAAATTTGAAATTTTTTTTCACACCATGTTTGTCTGATGAAAAGTCTGACTAGCACCAAACAGACTTAAGTCTATGACTTTGTAGACCAGCACAGCCTCTATAAGAGCCAACCACTTACGTTTGCACTGAGGGACTGCTGATTAGAGTTCATTGACCAAACTGGGCGTTGCGCACACCTTTAATCCCAGCACTTGGGAGGCAGAGGCAGGCGGATCTCTGAGTTCAAGGTCAGCCTGATCTACAGAGTGAGTTCCAGGACAGCCAGGGCTATACAGAGAAACCCTGTCTCTCTGAAAAAAAAAAAAGTTCATTGACTAACCTTGTACTCCTGCTGAACGCAGGCTCAGAGCACTAGGTTTCTCTGGCTTTACGTATGTTTGGTCTCTACTGCATTGGCCCGTCCTCTTTGAAGACTAAAACTCACTCAAGTGTGAGGGTCACCTTGACCAGGTGGAACATGAGGACAAACATATCCTCACAGAATCCTATCAGCAGGCTCTGTGCCCTTTTGGGTAGCAGAGCTTCCTCATATCTGGCCCAGAGTTCTCAGTCATCACTGACTTCAGCTGCTTCTGGATTGTACTGGCATGGATCTGCATAGGCATCTCCTTAGCCCCTGTGCCTCATGGAAGGTCATTTGTACAACAAGGAAACGGTAGGAGAAGCATCTCCAAGAGGTCCTGTTTCCTCAATGGCACATCATCTGCTCTTTCCCTTGTAGAAAAGCATCAGCAGTAGGTACTCTAGCACTTTCTAAGATCTTTCTTATCCAGACACAAAGTAGATGCCTACCGTTGCTTCTGCTTCACATCTATCTGAGATACTTCATCTTATACTCAGAGTAAGACTTTGGGGCTTATTTCTATGTCATATATAAAGAATAGAAGTTTATGGAGATTAATTATGCCCGCAAGGGCGCTGAGCCAGAATTAAAGTTTGCCTAACTCCAAAGCCCCTGTTCTTTCTGCTCCATGTCTCCAGATTAAAATATCATTTCTGTGACTTTTTCTTACTAATTGCACATAAGTCATTTCCACAAGGCTATCTCAGCATCCTTTGAATTTCATCTTAATAACAGAGACACAATAATATAATAAAGCAATAGTGCAAGTAGTCTTTCTGAGCACCTCTTAAAGTACAGAATAAAGGCACATGGACTTGTAGGGGCGAGGAGCACCACCCCTATTAATACAGATTACCTGCATCCATCTCAAGACTTACTAGACCTGAATCTCTGGGGAAATGTCTTAGTATTTGTATAGAATTTCCAAGGAGTACTAATGTTGACTGAACTCAGTTCTAGAGGGGGTGCCTCATGAGGCAGAAGGAGGTCTGGGAAATCTTACTTTCTTTCTGCGCATCTCAAAAAGTTCAAATGGGATTATTTTTCAGAGTTCACATATGTTCATTAGGTACTCATAGTATTTGTATTAGAATAGTATTGGAAACGCCATTTACTGGCGTACTCATAGTGTAACAATGCAATAGTATTCAAGAGCCCAGGTTCCTAAAACCTGATCTTTTTGGATCTTGTGAAAGAAATAAAAAATCTCATGGGCCTTGTTCTCTTCTGTATGAGACAGCAGATCTGCCAAAGATTTAACAAAGGAAATTATATTGTTTTAGTTACTTTTTGATTGTGTAAAGAGACAACATGACCAAGGCAACTTATAAAAGAAAACATTTGTTGGGGCTCTTGGTTCCAGAGGATTAGTTGCTGAGCGTCATGATAGAGAGCTGGCAGGCAAGCAGGCACAGCACTGGAGCAGTAGCTAAGAGCTTATATCTGATCCATAGGCATAAGGCAGAGAAAGACCGAGAGATAACTGGGAGTGATGGGGTCTTTTGGCCCTTAGAGACACACCTCCTTGAACAAGACCACACCTCCTAATCCTTCCCAAAACAGTTCTACCAACTAGGGACCAAGAATTCAAATATATGGCTCTGTGAGGGCTCTTCTCACCCATACCACCACATATACAGATGGGATTGGCAAAACAACAGCCCCTGTTAGAAACCAAGATGCACAGCCACTGGGTCACCTTGCAGTGAATGGGTAGCCCAGAGATAGCCACTAAACAGGGTTGAATCAGGTATAATACAGCTGTTGGCAGGTCAGAATTTCTGGAAACACATCTGTTCCTCTTCAAGTGAAGAAACTAAAGAAAGTCCTATTTGATTTTAGAAGTGCCATCAGGATTACTATTTATCAAAGAACCAGATATATAGGAAAAGAAAAATAATACGAGTGAAGCCTGGGAAGGTGTAGCAATCATGTTTGGAGTAAGTTGGACAATGAACATAAGTAGCTACATATTTGGTTTTGAATGAGTGAGTTTAGAGGGCAAAACGTCATCAAACTGGATACTTGGAGCATCTAGCAGGTACTGGCTAAGGAAGACCATTTTTAAGCAATGACAATGTTGGAGGAAAAAAAAGGCAATGACATGAATTTTTCTTTAGAGAGTGATGCCCCAGGCAGAGCAGAATGTTCTTTTAGGTATTGCTTCCAAACAAAGGACAATAATAGCAGAAATGTAACACCAAGCAAGGGGCTTCTGAACATCCAGCAGAAATCCACTGGGAAAATCCCTTTAAGGAAGCCAGGTGAACTTCACAGTTGAGAGGGTCCAGTAAAGTAGAGTGTCCCAAGGTGTGTGTGTGTGTGTGTGTGTGTGTGTGTGTGTGTGTGTGTGTGTATGTATGTATGTACATGTGTGGGCTTGTGACTTCCAAATAAAAGAACAAATAGCAACAGATATAGATGACACCATCAAGCAGGCACTCACAGTATCCAGAATAAACTGGGGAAGTTAAGGCAGTCAGAATTTCCTAGGCGAGCTTTATTTCTGTGGCTGAGGTTCCAATAGCAAAACCTCTAGCTTCATTTCCCACTGCAGGCACTACTGTCTCATGGGATAAGCAAAAGCAATGTTGGAAATGCTCTACCTTTTCACTGTTCTCCAAGGCACAGTGTTTTTACTCTTGAGTTCTGCTGTTCTCTTCCCCCATCACAAAATTAGGGAGACTACCCAGACCTTGGAGGGCACTTGGAGAGGTACATGCTTCAGTCTGAAATAGACAAGATCTGAAAGATACATGACAGTCTATCAATATAACGTGGATTCCATCTAGCTACTGTGTCTTTCAAATGGAGATAGGAGGTGTTTTTAAACAATTATGCAAATCAATGACTCAAAACCTTTCTCCATCATTCAATAAAGTAAGCTTCCTAAGTGGTTTGAGGGCCATTACACCTGCTGATACTTCATCTTCACAGAGGACTATCAATTGTTCTTGTCTATGTCTGCAGCTGCAAAGACCAGGCTTAGAGAAGGTAAACTCATCACTTCTGGCAAACTTGGGAGTGGCAGAGCACATCTGACTCTAGAGCCCCATGTGTGTGCCACGTCATGTGCCTCTTTTGTACTCACCTCATCCCACTGCAGTCCCATTCAGTTTCCTTTCTAGAATTAGGACTATTCCCCACCTCAAGTTCATATGCAACTAGACCACAGACTGGTCCTTACATTTCCTTAATCTATCAACTCTAGATGACCTATTTCTAAGTAGAGAGAGGTTTTGGTCAAAAGCAAAATGTCTAGATTGACTAATAGACTTTGAATGTTTTCCCATAATTGTCTGTGTGAAAGCAATTTAGGATGAACTAATTACTTTATGTACTCCCCAATATCTAATCTGTAAAATAGATAATGGGGTAAAAGGTAACATGTTCATATATGTTTAGAAATCTGACTAGTACACACTCAACTCAAAATTTGTGATGTTTGTTAGAGATTAGTAATTAGAAACTCTGACCCCAGCTAGCTATATATAAAACATTAAATAGTCTACAGAAAATTAAAGCAACAGTAGCCTTCAGTGATTTCTAGTGGCTAAGTGTATGGACACTGTGGCCAGGACACTTCCTTCAAATCTTGGTGTGTCATCCACTGTAAAAATTTGGCCACTGTGTTGGTTTAAATGAAAATGGTCCCTGTAGACTCTTGTGTGTCAATGCTTGGCCATAGGGAATGGTACTATTAGGAGGTGTGGTATTATTGGAGGAGGTGTGGCTTTGTTAGAGAAAGTGTGTCACTGCAGAGGTGGGGCTTTGAGGTCATATATGCTCAAGCTCTGCCCAACATGGAACACAGTCTTATTCTGCTGCCTTCAAATCAAGATACAGAACTCTTGGCTCCTTCTCCAGCACTGTGAGTGTGTATGCTGCCATGCTTCCTGATATGATGATAATGGACTAAACCTCTGAAATTGTAAGCCAACCCTAGTTAAATTTTTTTTCTTTATACGAGTTTTCATGGTCATGGTGTCTCTTCACAGCAATGGAAACCCTAAGATAGCCACTTGCTCCATTTTTCTGTCTGGACTTTCCCATCTGAAATAATAGGAACTGAAAATAAGTAAACATTTCTATGTGCTTTGGAAATGTCTGTTACAGGCTGGGGAGATAGCTCAGTACCCTAAGTGCTTGCCACGAAAGCATGAGACCCTGAGTAAGATCCCCAGAACCCATGTTTAAAAAGTGGGGTTGTGAGCACTTGTTATCCTAGTGCTGGGGAGGCAGAGATAGACAGATTCTTGGGGTTCACTGGTTAATCATCCTAGGCATTTCCAAGGGAATGGGAGACTCTGTCTAAATCAGCAAGATAGATGGCACCTGAGGAACTAAAGCAAAAATCCATACTCAAAGAAAATATCTGTCATACACTAACTGCTTAAGGGCTAGTTAACAAATACCAACTAGAAGGACAGACTCGAAGCAACACCAGCAAGGTGCTTTCTCATAAACATGAGTTTTCTAACCACCCCTTCCATGTGTGGTCACTGTGGTTTTATCATGTGTTAAAGATAGACTGGTTGGTAGATTCTGATAATTAACCTTAATTTCAGTTTCTGTACTAGACTATATGTAAAGACGAGGAACTAGGCACCACAAGAACTGAAAGAAGAGGCAAACACAACCATCTTGAAGCATTTCTCTGACCATCAAGAAAAATTTTATAGCTCAGCAGAAGCCACATATTATAGTTTGGGAAATCTGGGTCAGTATGGATGCCCTCTAACAATGAGCAATACAACCCTCCTTGTCACCTAGGAGAACATGTAATGGGGGTAACAGCAATATATGCAGTCTTACACACTGATGGACACCAGGCACTTCCATGGCAACCCTGGAGAAAGCATCCTTTGGCTGTGCACAAAACAATTAAGAATTCCAGCAAGCTCCCCTCCAGAAAAACATTCATTTGCTACTTTCCTCATCCCTCTGATCAAATCCGTGACAAGAAGCAGCTTTGGTAAGGAGAGGCTTTTTCTCGCCCATTTACTGCGTGAACACAGTCCGGTATGACGCACTGATCTACCGAGGCAGCAAGACTATTGCAGCTGCTTGTTTATATCTTAGTGGGCCAACAGGCAGAAGAGACAAGAAGGTCTATCAGGCTATACACCTTAAGGCCTGTCCCTTATACATCCACTTCCTCTACTAGGTACCAAATCCCAAAGGCCCCACAATCTATGGAGCTAGCTGGCTGGGGAACAAACACCCTGCTGGGGAAATGTTTATCCAAATCATAACCAGAAATAAGGAGAAACATTCTATGGTGAGAAGAACATAGATCTGGGAGTCATGCTTTGTCAGTCACCAGACACAGGACTTGAAACAATTTGCTCAGATATCCTGCACCTTTATGTGTTCAATTGAGAAAAGAGGTGATAATATCTACACAGAAAAAAAATCACTTTGTTTTTTAATATAAGAATGAAATATATCTGACACAACTGTAATGCAAACTGTACCTCTTCCAACAACAGTGATAGCCATTATTTATTGTGTGGTTTCTGTATATATATTTCTTTCTAGGAGGTCATAGGACATAAGTACTATTAGGCTGCTTTTTTGTAGATGAGAAAATAGAATACTGATAAAAAATCAATTTTCCAAGGTCCCTGACGTAGGGACCTAATGGAAGCACAGTTTGATCCTGACTTTATCTGAGCCTAAATTCTAGCAGTTTCTTCTGATATGCTACTTTGCCCTTTGTCTTGGCTATTTTGCTCTAATTCCTTTAGACTTTTAGAGGTGACCATATGGCATTGGAGAGCACCCATTCTCATAAACATAGTATTAGGTATCTGTAAATTTAGTTTATTCATTCAACTCCAAGACTTTCATAACTGTCAAACTGTTGGAGGTAAGCAGATCAGAGCCAGAAAGCAAACCCAATTGATACTGTGATACAGTTTATCTTCCAAAGGATGATGCAGTTAGTGGCCTGGCCTTCAGCTTTCATTATCCCATGGTTCTGCAATCACCTCTTGCATAAAGAGTAGGCTGAGTTCTGCTGTCCCTAAGCTGGTTTGGGAGTGCCATGCTGACTTACTGTGGAGCAGGAGCTCATTGATGATGTTCTCACTTTCTTCTAGAATGTGATCTGCAAGTTTCCTCTCATAGCTCACTGGGCATGGGAATCTTGCCTTGCTTTCACATTGCTTTCTTTGAAAGGAAGACTCTGGCCTTAACTGTTTGGAAACTAATACATCAGACCAATGAACTCTTAGGTTTCCAAGCATGGCTCATTCAAGTAGGGGATTCTGATATGTGATAGAATCCATGCCCTGCCTTATCGTGGAAGTGAGATAAGCAAATAGCACAGAAGTGAACCACACTGCATCGTGGGCAACGCTTACTAGAAGGCCTCAGAACCCAAGACATTAATTATCCTTTCACCTGAAGTCAGAATGAAAATATGCAGAGAACACACACCTGCACAAATCTGATCCTCAGGGATTTGTGTTCATTTCTGGTGAAGAACACTTCATGAAGAAATGAAATTGTATTCTTTTGAAGAGACTGAGGACGTTCACCCTCCTAATCTTCAGGTACTTTGACAATTTTGCTGTTAAATAGAAATGATAGGTATATTGCTAAGCGTGATTCACTTCTTGTTAGGCTACTGGCCATCATTTTTGACATTTGTCATAATTAAATGATCCTTTACATCAGTACAAACTGAGCATTTATTTTTCAGTAGCCACCAACAATCATTGTCAAAATCATTTCAGGACACCTCTCATGGTCCTACTCTTTCTTGCTTTTACACTTTCCTGTGTTTAGAGCATGCTGCATGTTGGCTAAAAAACTATAGCTCCTTCTGCTCCTTTGAACTTTTGGTTCTGTGACCCAGTTTCATTTTTGTGATCTGTGACAGATGCTGCCAGCACCTCTTCAGATCCCCTTGACATTTACTGTTCCATCATTTGTGGCTTCTCACTGAAAACATCCCTCTCTGCCTGGGAGCTTCCTCCTCAGGCTGCAGGAGCATATCAAGCCTTCTCAAAGGGTAGGCAGAAACCCCAGAGTTAACATCCTGTGAGAATGTTGCCAATGACAGATGGGAGTTGGCGGACTCATTCCCCAGCTTCCTTGCTTTAAAAGGGAAGTGATTTTGAGTCTCCCAGAGACTCCTTAACTCAGTTTCCACTTCCATGCCGGCAACTGTAGAATCACCCCAAACAAAAATTTAGTTGCTAGCTCAAGGTTCTCTTCTTGAGGTGTTCACTCCAGTTCTGGCTTGGTTTAAGACGCGAGCCTCCTCTTGTTCTGGGCATTGCATTTGTGTCTGCCTCCTGAGATGCTATGACAGATGCCCAGTCCTAATGTCCTACAATAGCTCCGTGACAAATACCCTGTCAGAACTGATGATCATGATCCATCTGGAGATGCTGAAACTAACTAAACTGATATGCAATTTCACGATTTATTTAAGTGACTATGCCACGTAGACAGTTTGTGGAGACTCTCCCAAATTACTCTGGTGTTTTAGTGATGATTTTTGGGTAAACCGGACTTGCCATAAGGAGGCAGAACAATATAGTAGGTAAGAAAGAACATGGGTTCTGGAATCATACAGTATTGAGCTCAGACCCTGGTTCTGACCCTTGCTATTTGTATGACTTTAAAACATAATGTAGTACTTAGCCCCTCACATCATAGATCTAGTGTCTATAAAGTGGGGATAAATACCAAAACGTATCTCAGAGAACTATTAAAATTCTTCTCATAGGGGCTCTCTTAATTTGTTTTAGTTGCTGTGATAAGAACATTGACCGCAATTAACTTGGAAAGGAAAGCATTTGTTTCATCTTACCACTCCAAGGTCATTGTCCAGCACTGAGGGAAGTCAGGGCAGGAACCTGTGGCAACTGAAACAGAAGCTATGGCAGAATGCTGCTTAGTGGCTTGCTCCTCTTGGCTTGCTCAGCCCACTCTCTTATAAGATCCAGGACTACCAACCAGGGATGGCACTGCCCACAGTGGCCTGGACCTTCTCTTATCAGTCATTGACCAAGAAAATGCCCTCACAGATTTGCCTTTAGGCACTCTTATGGAGACATTTCTCAACTGAGGTTCCTCTTCCCAGATGACTCTCACTTGTGTCAACTAGATGGAATCCAAACCAAACTAAACCAAAGAACTAACCACTATAATGGCCAGGTGGTTAAAGTGCTTGTCAGGCAACCACAAAGTCCAGGGATGTTTAGATCGACTAAACCCATGTAGAATGCAGGATGGGGGGATTGACCTGTGGTCCCAATCTTGGAAGGCAGAAAGAGAAGATCCCTGAGCAAGCCTTATAGTTACTAGCCAGAAGGAAGAGCTCTGTGTTTGACTAAGAGACCTTGTTGTGATGAATAAGGTGTACAGGTTGATTCCAGAGTCCAGCTTGGAAATCACTTCTCTTCTTTTATATAGTTGATTCAAATACCTCTCCTTAGGTTTCTTGTAAGATTATTGTATGATGGAATGAAAACACTCGCTGAAGTGCTTTATAAACATTGCCCTGTAGCAAGCTAGTGTTACTGTTGTTGTAATTAGTAGTACATTTGCCTTTGACTAACTTGAGCTTTATAAGTTTGACTGAGGTAGGCCCAACACCAAATAGTCCTCTCTAGAAATCCTCAGGGATGCCAGGTGCAGTTCCTTCTGACTCTCAGTATCTGCTCTTAGCCACCTGATGGCCCATTCCCTGTCTTTGGTATCCAAAAATTTCTTCTGGAGTTACAACAACAAAGATTTTTCTCAGACTATACTAGAAACCTGCTAAGAACAGGACAGCAGAAAGTATCGGATGAGATACAGCCTAGAGTCCAGTCACGTAAATTCTTTCCTGGTTAAAATTTATCTAAGCATCCAAGACTAGCTCTCCAAACAGGTAAATGTTAAGCTGCCATACCAGTGAAGGTTATTTCAAATACTATTAAAAATAGACCATTTAATTTAAAATAGCTATTTGGATAATTAAAAATTAATTAAGTTTGTGTGCATGCTCATGGCACACTCGTGACAAATTTGTTGCTGTGAGAGGACAGTTTGTAGGAAATAGTTTTATCCTTCCGTCATGTGGGTCCTGGGAATGAAACTCAGGTCTCAGGCTTGGTGGCAAGTGCCTTTACCTGCTGAAATATCTCCTGGGCCCCTTTTTAGTGTGTTGATGTTAGTGTCAAAGTTAATTTCTCTTAGACACTTTTCTAGTATCCTGTCTCATTCATTGAAATATGCACAGGGGACTTTGCATCCATAGACAGGGGCTAGGAATGCTGGGTGACAGTGGTCAATGTGGAGAGAACAAGCCTGGCAGCAACCTTTCCCTCCGGCTCTACGTGTGAAGCTATTTGACAAATAACTAAAGCTCTTCCATATATTTTTATTTTAATATTGCATATAAAATTTATTACATTTATGTATACTCAAACTTACTGTCTTAATTCTGTGAAGAAAGGATCTTGATTAGGTCAAGTGCTACCACTCCCACGCTGGGAGAAAGACATTGTAGGAAGCAAGGCTGGGAGGAGAGTCCAAGGACCAACGTGAGGGAGAAACCTGTGGATTGAGGGTATGTCAGCCATTCTGCCATCCATGGCAGCCTGCGCTACTGTATTGGAGCTCTGCTATGCAGATGATTTCTCTCTCTCTCTCTCTCTCTTTCTCTCTCTCTCTCTCTCTCTCTCTCTCTCTCTCTCTCTGTGTGTGTGTGTGTGTGTGTGTATGTATGTTAAGTTGGTGTTTTATTAGCACTTATAACATGCTGTGGTTTTGAAGGCAAACCACTGAAGTCATACACAAGCTTGTCACTCAAAATACAGTACAGACTGGCCACTTTGACATCACCTAGGACCTTGTCAGATACACAGGATGTTAGGACTCTCTCTATAGGTCCAGAATCAGAATTGTCATTTAGAGAGAATTAATTTATATATCATGTTTGAAAAAAAATGGTATAAGAGATCCAGAAAGTATCTAGCAGGATCTGTTATGAAGTGGGAGCAGGACATTAGGGTTTTGGGGGAGTGGAAGGGGTCAGGCTCTGCTTCCAAAGTTGAGGTAACTTTTTGTCTCTTTACAGGAGGTCCCCAGGTTCCAAACTTTGTCTAAGATAATACAGTGAGACAGAATCAGTGCCCTGTAGCACTTACCTGGCTAGGCCTTGGCTCCCTTACACTTGGATCTTAAGTCTTAAGTGGGCTCTCTGTAGCCAGGCTTGCATCTCCTGTGGCTCTGCTAAAAACTGACACTTATACTGATTCCACAACACAGGGAAGCTTAGCTTCAGCTTCTTCCTTAGCTGGGAAAAATTACAGCCACTTCCTGGACGTCTAAGAATCGCCTGGCTAAAAAGTTTTTTCATTTCAGTGCATTGTATACATATATGAAACTCCCAACCAATCAAAATAAGTTTTAGAAAGTTTTTTTTCTTTCATGGATGTATTTTCCAACCTTCTTAACTACGTTTCCTAAACACCCAGCGCTAATGAAGAGCTTGCATCCTGACCGCCATTCCTTTATCCTTCATTACCTGCTTCACTCATGGTACTTAGCATGATTTGACGTTTAAAAATGATGGAAGTGGCTGGAGAAATGGCCTGGCAGTTAAGAGCACCGGCTGTTCTTCCAAACAACCTAGGTTAGATTTTTCCAGCACCTACATGGCTCCTCACAAAGACTGTAACTGGAGTTTCAGGTAATCTGATGCCTTCTTCTGGTCTCTGTGGGCACTGCCTGCAGATGGTACATAGACATACATAAATAAAGGCAAAACATATTATCAATTTCACAAAAGGATGGAGGAAATGCTCTGTTCTCAACAGAGCTTAATAATCTTAGTAGACCAACCTCCACTTTCCAACCACGATCTCTGGAAACAAGCTACAGAAGACACGAAGACTGTAGAGAGTGCATTCTCTACACGAAGATAAAGCAAGTATATTCTGGATGGAGGATCACAAGTGAGCTTTCTGGTTTATCAGGGTTTAGCTTGAAAGTGTGTACCCAGCATGCCTGAAACAGCAAAACTCTGGTAGAAAACCCAAGAACCAGTAACAGGGTTCAGGCTGGTCATGGGTGCTGAAGAGTGAGAATACGGAGCAAGGCATAGTCCTCAATCAATTGTGTAAACTTTCCCCAATTCCCAATCCTGAAGCCTTCATGTGCAAAGCAAAGTCACAGCACTCAACTGAAAATAAACAGACATAGCTACCATCCCAAGAGACAGAGTTTTTAGTTTTATCTTAAGGGTTTTAGAAGACAAAAGCAAAAGCCTTCAAGCGAATACAAGAGATTCTGGAGTCTTTGTAGTGTAACCTTCACAATAAACAGGATGCCCTCTGAAAGATGACACTTAATGTTAACATTCTGTCACTGTGACAAAACACCAGAGAGAAATCAGTTTAGAGGAAGAAAGGTTTCTCTGAATTGGTGGTTTTATCTGAGGTTATTTGTCGCCATTGCTTTTACCAAGTACTGAGGCAGAAACATTGTAGCAGAAGACTGGCAGGAGAGGGCTGCTCAGCTCAGGAAAGCCAGAAGGCAGAGAAAGGGAGAGGGGGCAGGGCTACAAGACATACTCTTCAAGGACACACCCTCAGCGACAAGCTTCCACTTCCTAGCAGTTCTTTCTGGTATGAAGTCATCCATGGATTGACTTTGATAATCTTCATCTCCCAGTAAGAAACAATCTCAACTCATGAGTTTATGGAAATATTTTATATCCAAACCAGAATAGCACTTAAGAACTCAGAAGTGACTCACTCCTCTTGGAAATTACAATAAAAAAGATTCACTAGAGGTAGATTGAATGCTGAAAATAGTAAAGAACTTGGCAGTAGCCATTATTGCTACACTCAGTGGGGTAAGGAAAGCATTCCCATGGCTTGTAGAACTCACAGAAGAGAGCTATTCCATTTGAATCAAAAGGAAAACATTCAAAAGGAGAGCTTTTACATCCTTAATGGGGATAATTGTTGCAAGAATTAGTCCACAAGAGAATGGACTGATAAAAATACTGTCTGAATATAGAAAAAAGCGCATAAAAACAAAAATAACAACAAAATAAAACCCAACATAGGCAGGAAACTCCTAAAATATTATAGGAAAGGTAAATGCTTAAGTAGAGTTCTCGAAGAAAGAGATAATAGGGTAAAAAAAAAATGTCAAGTATAGTGGTAGCTACAAATTAGCTCATTTGCTGAAATACAATTTTATAGAGTGAGGAAGCTTGGTTAATCCTAAGTAATAAAAGCAAGAAAGAAACCTACACATACTCAAAAAGTACAAGTAATGATAAAAAATTTAGTTTCCCCCATCTTTGAGAAACTAAACATTTGCTTTAATCTTGATGCTTTCCCTAGATATATCCATCCCTTCTACACTACAAAATGTTCTTTTGAAGATTTATTTTAATTTTTTAAATCGTGTGTGTGTGTGTGTGTGTGTGTGTGTGTGTGTGTGTTATGTGCATCTGTGAATGCAGGTTCCTGAGGAGTGCAGACAATGGTGTTGGATCCCCTGAAGCTGGAGTTACAGGCAGTTGTGAGCCACCCAGTGCAGGCACTGGGAACCGAACCGAAATTGTTTGCAGGAGCAGCAGTACATGCTCTTAACCACAGAGATAATTTTCCAGGCTTAAAATGATTCTTTCAGTCTTTTCATTGTAAAATGTTCCTTCTCTGGAAACCTATTTTGTCTCATCCTAAGCCAGTAAATTCCCAGTAGGCCCCTTGCTTATTTTTTCCTTCCTTTTGCTTTCAACCCATGTCTTTACATCCAGTGGATCTTTTGTAGACAATATCTAATTGCAACTTGTTTATGCTAATCTAGTTTGCCAGACTCCTCTCTCTAATTGCAGTGTGTGTTCCATTAACATTTAATGTAATTATTGGTACAATTGAAATTAAGGGCTTCTCTTTAAGAAGCCCTTGGTGTCTAATTTTTCCTTATCTAGGATTTTATTTCTTTTAGAGCCATAACTCAATCCTGCACATCTGTCCTTTGAAAATTCATGTCTTTAAGAGTCTTCTGACATTCATCTGTAGGAATTGTCTGGGTTTCTATCACAGTCTCTGCACACACTTATGTTTTAATTCTTTTAGGCCACTTAGTTCCCACTGTTCTCTCTGATGTCTACATATCAGACAAGGATTGATGTTTTGTTCAATAGGTATTTATTACATCCATATTCCATTAATACATCAAGTGCTATTTTAAGGGCTGGGCACATGGCAGAGACAGAGTTCCTGTGTATTTGAAGCTTGAATTACTGTTGAACAGAGGAGACAATGGAGTCCTGAAATATATAATAAGTTAGTATAAAGGAGACTAGTAATCATCTGGGCAGAGCAGGTTCGGGCTGTTTCTTAAAGGCTGCACAGGAAGGCCTTTCTGACGAGATGTTCTCCTCATCCGCCAGCCTTTTCCTGTTTCTTTTTTAACTTATAAATCTTGGTAGGTATTGGGGAGATGGCTCAATAGAAGACTACTTGTTGTGAAAACATGGGGACCTGGGTTTCAATCTCTATACCCACTCAAAATGCCAGATATGAAGGTGTGCTAACTCTACTGTTAAACAGTGGAAGCAGTTAAACCCCAGTAGCTCACTGACCAGCCAGCTCCAGTGAGTAATGAACTTTTTTTCTGGTTAAATGAGAGACTCTGTCTTAAAGTAGTGAGGCAGAAAAACAGCCAGCATCTATTTCCTCTCCCTCTGCAGGTACTCACATTAATGTGCATACAACACATGTACACACACATACACACACACATACCACACACACACACACACACACACACACACACACAGATGTGCTTATGCACACACACTCTTGGTAGACATTTTGATGAAGTTTCAGGAGGAGAATAAATAATACACATGCTTAGAATTAATAGTTATCCCAAAAAATTCTGACTACATTTGTTAATCCCCTTGTTATTCTTTAAGTACATTGAGCTAAACAAGTTTATGGAAATTTTAGGTACTCCTAGCCGAACTGTTTCAGATGAGGCCCTATTAAGTTTTCTCTAACCCCCAGAAATACTTGCTACGGAGACTCAAATTCTATTACTAGACACTAATGAAACAGCAGATTACACCTTCTTCAGACAAAACTTGTTCAGTATTTTGAAGTTGGTGCTGTAAAGACCCTATTATGCTTTTCACATATTATTAATCATAAAAATAATTCTGTGTGAAAAATTGGATTGGTATAGGAATTCCAGATAGAATTACCTATAAAAAAACAGGGAAGCCAAGATTCTTTTGTGAGGCTTGGCTTTCAATTCTCCGGGTATTTAGCATTTCGATGTCCATGGTGTGTGGTTTAACTCCCTCGCCTCTTCCCTGTATATCTCCTATGGCAAGGGACTCTGGCAAACACTCGTTATCTCTTGCTCTTTCCCGAGGGGCATTAACTTACCATGAAAAGGGCACTTTACAACATAATCTTAAAAAGTGATGCACTTATTAATGAGGCAATTAACAGGATGCTGAGCCTTGGTACCCTGGAGGCCACCTAAAAGTGGCACCAAGAGCCCATCTATCTGCTTCTTATTCCTGAAGAAAATCAAGAACAACATGTTAAACCTGCATCTCCAAAATCTTAAAATGTCACCATTTCCTTGTGTTGAGGCACATGACATAATCGGACACTACACCATAGGCTTCTGGTGAAGCATATCGCCTTTAACATAATAGGATGCTACACCATAGGCTTTGGTTGTTGGTGATGAAATACATGCTTTTAGTATAGCAAGTACCTCGTTAGTGCCTCTGGACCATTTGTGTGTGTATTCAAAAATATTTGTTTAGTACCTTTTATCACTGGGCACTTTGAGCAACAGCAAACAAGGATCAGGAATCTCTCTCCTTTTTCAACTCACACTCTGGCAGAGACTTGACTTGACCATTATAATACATAGCCATTGGTTATCTCCTCCTTTGCTAGAATGATAGAAGTATCCCATCCCAGGGCTACTTATCTTTTACTCTAGGAATCATAAGATTCCAGGAAGAAAGCATTTTGAGTTTCCAAAAGGAGAGGGCATAGTATATTGTTGGTGAATTAAGGACAGGCTGAAGCTGTAAACAGAAACTCATATCAAGAGTGTAAAAGATGGACATTGTGGTCACACTTACAACCCCAGCAGGTGAAGCCAGGAAGAACAGTGGAATTATTTGTAGTAAAATGTTGGGATGTTCCTCAGACATAACTTTGTTTCTTTCCCTCTTCTCTGCGATTGCTATCATGTACATCACTAGGCCTGATGATAACCTGGTCACCTCAATATTTGTGTGCCTCAGTATTTCAGTGTTGAAAATCTGACACTTTATATGAAGCACTGTAGCAACTCTGGATTCTGATTTATGTATTCACCCCAAGTACTGCTCATTCTTATTTCTTTGTGTGGTCTATTGTTCCTCTCTGAAGTATGTCCCCCTTTTCTGAAGGGCTTCCTTGTTTCTAGAGCAGTGGTTGCTAACCGTCTGTGACCCTTCAATACAGTTCCTTCTATTGTGATGACCCCCAACCACAAAATTATTTTCGTTGTTACTTAGTAACTGTAATTGTGCTACTGTTATGAATTATAATGTAAATATGTGTTCTCTGGTGGTCTTAGGCAACCCTTGCGAAAGGTTTGGTGATTCACCAGCAATAAGTTGAAAACCACTGTTCTAGAGAGATAATCACTATCAACAAGCCCATTCTTCCTGGCTTGCTTGCTTCCACCCTTCCTTCCATTCTTCCTTCCATCTTTGTTCCTCTCTCACTCCACCATCCTCTGTCCTTCTCCTCTCTTTTATCTGAGGATGCCTTTGACCTTCACTATTTGAAAGTATTTTTACCAGTTGCAGATGTTTGCAAGCTTACTCCCTCTCCACACTCTACGAGTTTGAATGCATTTAGCGTTCTCCCTTTCCTTGTTTCTGAAGGAAGACAATCATCATTAGTTATGTTGTACTTCTTTATATGATAATTCATTAAGAGTTCCTGTTGTCAATCATGAGTTTGATTATTATTCTCGTTGGGCTTCTCATTGGTGTTTGGTGAGATTCATGGATTAGTAAATAACAGTACTTTTGTATTATCAGATTTTCAGAGATTTATTTATTTTTATTTTTGTGGTGTGTGTGTGCGCGCACGTGTGTGTGTGTGTGTGTGTGTGTGTGTGTGTGTGTGTGTACTTACATATCTGTATGTGTGCCATATGTCTGCCTACTTCCTGTGGAAGCCCGAAGAAGAGAGTGTTATATTTTCAGGAACTGTAATTATAGATGGTTGTAAGCCACACAGTGTGGATGATAGGAACTGAACCTGAATCCTCTGCAAGAACAGCATACATTCCAACTTCTGAGCCAAGATGCTCTTGGTGACTGTGCTGGAGGAGACGTGAAGTGGCAGGAGTAGGCCAGCTAAGGCCAAAGATTTTGACTACTCTTTTTGAAATAAGAAAACTATTTTTTTCACAAAGCAATGTTTCTGAATTTATTAGCTCATTTTCATGGATCACCAGAATCCCAGCATTATAACTTACTACATTTTGGTGAGGGCTCATCTTGTCACAGCTAGGTGTTCCTTTACTTTCTAATTCTAGACTCTCTTTATAATGGGTTTTATGAAATGACTCATTTTAGATCAATTGCAGAACTTTTCTGTCTTTATTGCCCCATAAATGTTGAGATTTTTCATGACTCTACTTTTAATATTGTTTTCTTCTCATAAAGCTTAAATTATTTGTTTGTGTGAAGTAGTGTCTCATAGCCACAGACAGCTAAAATAGCTACAGAATATGTAGGATTGATCCAGATGGCTGGGTCAAAAAGAAGGATGTATGGGATCCACACTACCCTGTGTTCCAGAGCCATAACATCGGTGACATATAGCATGCAGAATGAAGAGGACCATTTAGCCCAGAGGACTTTAGTGACATGGGACATAATTGTCTAAGCATACTTGACAAGGAAATGGAGACTAACAGTTAATTTTCAGGGTCAGCTTCATTAGATTAAAGAACTCTCAGGATATCAGTGATAGGAATCCTATTTCTGGGGATGTATGTAAGCATGTTTCCAGAGATTTTATGAGGATGGAAGACCTGCCTTGAGCCTTAACAGTAACATCTCATGGTCTGGGGGTCTTAGGCTGAATTAAAAAAGGGGAAAGTAGAAGACCAGCTCATCTCCAGCCTTTATCTTCTTTTGGCTTAAGATGTGAGCAAGCCGTGTCACGTTACTGGGGCAGGAAACGATCCCTTTGCCTTTCCACTCGTGATGAGCTGTGTCTTCTGAACTCCAAGACAAGATGAATCTTCCTCCCTTAAGTTGCTGCTTGGCCACAATAGTGAGAAAATCATTGGCACAGCGAGTATGAGCTTTTGAGTGTGAAAGATCTATACAATCCCTGTAACCATTCAGACAACCTACAGCAGCTAGTCCTCTCCCTTTCTTCCAGCTGCCTACAAATTGAACTCCAGTCTCTACCTACGTAATAGAAGAACCACTTGCATAATCACAACTTTGAATAGTCAAGGTGGGAGAGAAGACCTCTATGTGTTTAAATTAAGCAGGGCATACTGTTAACACACATCCTAAGAGAATTTTAAGCCGGAAGGGGAAATGTTAATTGGATACAAGGGAATGCAAGTAGGAGTAGTGAGACAGCAGGCCATGATAGAAACAAGGGGGGAGAGCATTCAAATCTGGAAGCTCCAAGTAAGGTTAGACTCTCTTCCTAAGGAGTATCCCTCCTGCCTCTGCAGAGTTCTATACCATACAAGTAGGAAAAGCCTGAATGGAGTAAACTTTAGGTCTACAGATCTTCTCAGTGAGTTTGTCTTGCTGAATTCAGCATTTTTATTTGTGGAAAAAAAAACCTCTGCGATGTTGACAAAAATGTTGAAGTTTGATGCCATCAGTTATTCATCTCTCAAAGATGACAGGTCTCAGCATGGAACTCCACACACCACTGCCAAGAACTCCCCTGGCATCTGTTCCCTGTTCCCAATGTGTGCAGCTGCTGTGCAAAGAGCAGGGAATCAGGAAAAACCCATTTAACTCTAGCTAGCTTATGTCTGCATGATCTACACAGTCACTGGGAACATGCTACCTTAGGAATTCAATTATAATTTATTTAATCTTTGAAATAATTCAGCAAAATGTGTTTGCTTATGTTGTAAGATGATATTGATTAATCGCCTGCAGTGTTTTGCATTTCTCCCCTAAGGAAACAGCTATCAACAACATTGGCTATTGCCTTCTTCTACTACTGCGAATATGATATGTTCCAGCTGTGAGTCACTCCTTTAAGCTGGCTCATAGGAATAAAAATCTCTGTGAGTTGTTTGTCTAAAGATATGTGACATCACACTGCCTTCCCAACATTCATGTTTATATCCATGGACAAATGCTATATTCAATGCCTTAATCAAGAAGTTTCCCTTTGAAAAGAATTACAATGGATGCAGACTCATACCTGTTTGAAGTACTGAGAGTGAGTGACGACTGAATGCTTCTCCTTAAATAGAACACCTATACCATCCCTAAGGCTCAGGAAACATTACTGAAGATGGAACTAAACATATGTAAGAGCCAGAAGATAGAAGGACTGAGAAAACCCATTTTCTAGGCATTGCACAGCCACCACAGACATGATCTCACAGCAGTCATGATTGCCTGCAGAAGGCTCTGCCTATCCCCAACCAAGTATGAGTCACAGAGCGACTCATGGGCTCAGACCCCATCCTGCTGAATCATTGGTTACTGGTGGATTCTGGAAGAGAAACAGTTATTTTCTTCATTTGCATACTCACCAGTGAGTCTACCAGGCTGCAGTGGATTATCAAAATTCATAGTCATTCACATGAACTGGTTAAATTTAGTGGGTCACACGACAAAGACAAGGAAGGGTGGGAGGAGAGTAACAGAATGGAATGTCTGTGTGGGCATGTGTGTGTGTGTGTGTGTGTGTGTGTGTGTATGCATGCATATCTCCCATGTGAAGCGTAGCCATGTATGAAACAATTCAAATGGTCATATATAGCAGGAGCAAGACATAAGCAACTGCTGTCTGGAGCCACTAAAACTTGTGGGCTATTTAGTATGTATTATAATTTAATGAGAAAAGAATAATTCATCTTATTATCTATATTTTATAGGTAGTAAAACTATCACAAATAGTAAATCAAATTGCCTGAGATTGTACAATTGAAGAGTGGTATCTCTAAGATTCAAAACAACAGAGTCTGCAAAATCCTTAAGTTTTTTCCTAGTTCTTATTGTTCATATTTTGACACATCTTGTGTGGATATGATTTTATGTTATCCTTCAGAACTCTCCTCGAAGTCTCATGTAGCCCACTGTCAGAGATTCGATAGGAAAATCTATGGTTGCATTGATTTAGTTACTGGAAAGCCAGAATAAAAGTAATAATAATAAGGTTAACCTACATAGTCGTTATTGAAAACATAAAAGATATCTTTGGGTTTACTTGACTGTTTTAAGAAACAGGTAAACTTCACTAGTCTCCTATATTATTTTATATGTACATGAAGTTGCTGTTTTTACTTATGAGAGGGTGCAGCTATACTCAGTACAAGGTATTTAACCAAATGATTCAGAGTCAGCATGTGATGCAAATAGCTGCTACCTGATCTGTCAAGGCACCACTCAGAATAGTCAAGGGTGGAATGAATTTGTGTGTTCATGAACAAATGAATCAAGAAAATGTGATATACCTACACATGCAATACAAAAGCAAGATTACATCCTTCTCTGAAAATGGGAGGAACAAGAGATCCCTATGTTAAGCAAAATAAGCTAGACTCAGAAAGACTATTGCATGTTTTCTCTTAGGAGTAAAATGCATGGGGGAAAGGAGAATGTGGTATGTAGACTATTAGAATAGAGGAAAGAGATAAGGAGTAGGAAGTGGGAGATCAATATGATAAAAAGTTATATATGTGTATGAAATGCCACACTGAAAGTCATTATCTTATACACTGATATGCACCAAAACTTCAGTTGGCTCCACTGTTGTGGCACATGCTTCTGAAAGAAAGCCCAGGCCAACATTTTTAGCTTATTTAGTGAGTAAAGCAGTAGACAGGGAGGAGAATGAGGCCAATCTAGACACATTAATGGGCAGAGTAAGTCTTCAGGCAACTGGGCTTAGGTCCTGCTGGGGACCTCTGGGAGGCTGTACAGAGTGCATTTTTGGGGGGTGTAGGTGGGATAAGGAAGCTTATCCACTTATTACTGAGCCATCACTTTTAGTGGCCGCACTCTCCTTGGAGATTCAACTGACTGATACACCTGTCTCATAAGGACCTAAAGTCTGATGAGAAAATTTTAAAAAGAAAGTCAGAATGAAGCCCATACAAAAGTAGAATCTGTTGGCATCTCTCATAACTGTGTATACCAGGGCAACATGGGTGGGACACTCAACTTCCATATATTAGTAACTTAGGAACAATAATAAAACCTTTTTTTTTGTAAAATTTAAGTGGGCAACAGACTTTGCAGAGACATCATTCTAGGACTGCACTGATAGAAAGCTGACAATGTTGTACAGAAAGAAACAACTTTGGAGGGCGAGACATGAATAACCAAATTCTCCTTCCTAAAAGCAACATATAGTACTTCGAACGCATTGGCTGAAAATAGTCATTCTGATCCCAAACACTTGGTTTTTCTCTCTTGACAAGTAAAACACACTCACTTCCCTCCTTAAAGAAGGTCACATTCAAGTCCTCTCAGGTCACAGAATTGGGATACCCACCCACTTTGTCCTATGTATACAGTAGACAATGGTAGGGCACAAATTGGGTAATTGTAATAAATGTCTTTACTTGGAACTAGAAATAAGGCATAAAAAGCAATGGTGACCTGTGGCAATCCTCGCATTGTACTTTATAGACACATCAAAAAACCTCTACAGAGGACTGGACACCATTAGATTCCATATCAGTGCCCAAGAATGACTACCCTGTCTCTTTTGTGTAGAAGACCATTGCTCTATATTATAGGATTTTGGTTCACGCCCTATTCACTTTGGTGAGGGTTAGGGGACAGTTGGGATATTATCCACCATGGAGAGTGAGTAAATTCTTTTTTTGTTTGTTCATTTGTTTTATTTTGTTTGATTTTCTAGGACATGGTTTCTCTGTGTATCCCTCCTGTTAGTCTGCTTATTTGCTATGGAAAATTGAGGACTCTCATGTTATGTTAGATCTTTACTAATCATAGCTTCCCTTAGTCTAGGTCAAGATTCCTTTAGCAAGAGACACACTTAAGAGCTTGGAAATATAGTGGTGTATATTTGAATCCACTCCATTTCATGATCAAATTAAATTTTTTTCAATAGCAGTTCTCATGTCTGGTGTATTTCTTTTCTTACTCTGCCTTTTCCTCTCTGTTTAGTGAAATGTCCTTTGGGCTAATGAATCTTTGATGGAGAGTTACACAGACTGTTTGTCCTCTTCTCACTTCGGAGTCATTTGCTAACTGAAAGGATGTTGGGGGCATTAATTCTATCTATAGATTTAAGATTTTTAGTTTATTTATTTGTTTATTTATTTATTTTTATATTTGCGTGCATGTGTCTATGCATGTATATACTATTGTGTACATGTGGAAGTCAGAGGACAATTTTAAGGAGTCTGTTTTCTGTTTCTGTTAGGGACCTGGGGATCAAATACAAGTTGTCAGATTTGATGGCAAGTGCCTTTACTCACTCAACCATCTTGCTGGCCTCATTTGGAGGTTTCCAAAGGGTCAGAAGCCTTGCCAAATCCTTGGTTTGATTTTTGATGTAAATTTAATCTTTAACTTTTGTCACTCAGGACCTTTGTCCATTTCATCATTTGGTGTTTGAAGCTAGAAAGCAACTGTCACCACTCTGTTCCCATAAGCTTCTCTTGTAGGGTATTCTGGCCCAGTGAAGCAGTCACTAACACTGAAAATTGATTCTAAGGACTAGGTTCCTTACAGTGAAGAATCTAACGGTGTGATCCCAGCCTTTGGAACTGGTTTGCAGGGAGAAATGTGAAAACGTACGGAATTGTGGGTCAGATAAACCCTAGGCTGATTGAACTATTCTGATGAGCTGTCCTATTGACATTAGGTGGGGGTGTGAAGGTTAAGCTCCCTGTCAGCTTGGTCAGAGTTAGAACTTCCTGGAAACACACCTGGGGTGTGTCTTTGAGACTGTTTACAGAGAAATTTGGCTTAAGAGTAGAGATCCAGTCTGAATGGAGGCCATACCTTCCATGTGCTACAGTGCTAGAGGGAAGAGACAGGAAACGGGGCAGGGCGGAGCCACATCATTTCTCTTTCTCTGCTTCCTGCCACAGAAGCAATATGACTCACTGCCATATACTTTTGTTGATTCAGCCACACCCATCTCACCACCATGCCTTTGCCACCATGAGTGGCTACAGTGCCCAATAAAGTCTTCTCTCCCACGTTGATTTCATAAAGTATTTTGTCACAATGGCAAAGGAGTAACTAATGCAGTGATCCTGGCCAGGTTTTCAACATTATATAGAAACAAAACCATTCAAGTGTTTTGTGTAAGAGAGAGAGAGAGAGGTGGAGGTGAAGGGGGAGGGGAAGGAGAAGGGGAGGGAGAGGAAGAGGGAAAGGGAAGAAGGGAGGGAGGGAGAGAGAGAGAGATGGGTATGGACTTAGCTGTCACATGTATGTGGATATCAGATGGCATCTTTGTATATTTGGCCTTGACTTCCACCTCATTTGATGCAGAGTCTCTTAGTTACCACTGCATAATGCCAGCTAGCCCAGAACCTACTTGGAATTCTTTCCTCTCTACCTCCCATCTTGTGGCAAGAACTATGAGATAACCAATATGTGTCCTGTGTACCTGGCTCAGCTTGGTTTCTGGGAATTCAAACTCAGGTCCTCACATTTATGTGTCAAGTGCTTGGCTCACTGAGCCATTTTAGCATTAATGGATGAAGTTACTTTTGTCTGACCATTTTATAAATCCCTTTAGCTGACTCAAACTATAGGTCTCTACTTGATGTTGCTGACACCTTGCTGCCAGGAACTCTGCAATAAGCTACACACTTGCAATGCTGTATGTGCCTGCCTCTTCCCCTAGCTGCCCAGCACTCTGGAGCCAGTTCTTATACACTGGCATCATGCTGTTCTAGATGAACATTATCTTGAAATTTACATCAAAGTGAAAATATACTCTGAGAAATTGTACATGAAGAAAATCAATAATGTACTCCGATTTATGCCCTTGGTCCTGTGAAGGTTCTATGCCCCAGTGTAGGGGAATGCCAGGGTCAGGAAGCCAGAGAAGGTGGGTTGGTGAACAGGGGGAGGGGGAGGGAATAAGTTTTTTTTCATAGGGGAAACCAGGAAAGGAGATACCATTTGAAATGTAAATAAAGAAAATATCTAATAAAAAAAAGAAATTGAGAAAATTATTATTTTCTTGATTTTATTTTAATTTTTATGTATGTGTATTTATGTACTTCTGTTATGTCTGTTGCATGCAGTTGCCTACACATGAGATCTTCTAGAGTTTGAGTTATAGGTAGTTATAAGCATCCTGACAGGGGTGCTGCAATCAAAACTTAGGTTCTCTGTAATAATAGCAAAAATTCTTTTTATTATATGTTTTATTTTTTATTAGGTATTTGCTTTCTTTACATTTCAAATGTTATCCCCTTTTCTCGTTTCCCCTCTGAAAACCCTCTATCCCATCACTCCTCCCCCTGCTCACCAACCCACCCACTTCCACTTCCCTGCCCTGGCATTCCCGTACACTGGGGCATCGAGCCTTCACAGGACCAAGGGCCTCTAGTTTCACTGATGACTGACAAAGCCATTTCTGCTACATATGTGTCTGGAGCCAAGGGTCCCTCCATGTATACTCTTTGGTTGGTGGTTTAGTCCCTGGGAGCTCTGGGGGTACTGGTTGGTCCATATTGCTGTTCCTCTCGTGGGGCTACAAAACACCTCAAGTCCTTGGGTCCTTTCTCTAGCTCCTCCATTGGAGACACCATGCACAGTCCACTGACTGGCCTTGAGCATCTACCTCTGCACTTATCAGGCACTGACAGAGCCATTCACGAGACAGCCACATCAGGATCCTGTCAGCAAGCACTTGTTGGCATCCTCAATAGTGTCGGGGTTTGGTAACTGTACATGGGATGGATCCCCAGGTGGGGCAGTCTCTAAACACCCCCTCCCTCAGACTCTGCTCCACACCTCATCTCTGTATCCCCTCCCATGGGTATTTTGATCCCCCTTCAAAGAAGGACCGAAATATCGACGCTTTAGTCTTCCTTCTTCTTGAGCTTCATGAGATCTGTGAATTGTATCTTGGTTATTCTGAGCTTCTGGACTAATATCCACATATGGTGAGTGCATACCATGTGTGTTCTTTTGTGACTGTATCACTTTACTCAGGATGTTATTTTCTAGTTCCATTCATTTGCCTACAAATTTCATGAATTCATTATTTTTAATAGCTGAGTAGTACTCCATTGTACCACATTTTCTGTATCCATTCCTCTGTTGAGGGACATCTGGATTCTTTATAGCTTCTGTACATTATAATTAAGGCTGCTATGAACATAGTGAGGCATGTATCCTTATTACATGCTGGAGCACCTTCTGGGTATATGCCTAGGAGTGGTATAGCTGGGTTCTCAGGTAGTACTATGTCCAATTTTCTGAGGAACTGCCAAACTGATTTCCTGGGTACCAGTTTGCAATCCCACTAGCAATGGAAGACTGTTCCTCTTTCTCTACAACCTCACCAGCATCTCCTGTCACCTGACTTTTTGATCTTAGCCATTCTGATGGGTGTGAGGTGAAATCTCAGAGTTGTTTTGATTTGCATTTCCCTGATGACTAAGGATGCTGAACACTTCTTTAGGTGCTTCTCTGTCATTCAGTATTCCTCAGTTGAGAGTTCTTTGTTTAGCTCTGTACCCCATTTTTAATAAGATTATTTGTTTCTCTGGAGTCTAACTTCTTGAATTCTTTCTAAATATTAGATAGTAGCCCTTTATCAGATGTAAGATTGGTAATGATCTTTTCCCAATCTGTTGGTTGCATATTTTGTCCTATTGACAGTGCCCTTTGACTTACAGAAGCTTTGCAATTTTATGAGGTCACATCTGTCAATTTATGATCTTAGAGCATAAGCCATTAGTGTTCTGTTCTGAAAAAGTTCCCCTGTACCCATGTGCTTGAGGCTCTTCCACACTTTCATTTCTATTAGTTTCAGTATACCTTGTTTTGTATGGAGTCCTTGATCTACTTGGACTTGAGCTTTGTACAAGGAGATAAGAATGGATTGATTTACATTCTTCAACATGCTAACCATGTTGGCTAACCAGTTGAACCAGCATCATTTGTTGAAAATGCTGTCTTTTTTTTCCACTGGATGGTTTTAGCTCCTTTGTCAAAAATCAAGTGACCATAGGTGTGTGGGTTCATTTCTGGGTCTTCAATTCTACTCCTTTGATCTGCCTGCCTATTATTGTACCAATACCAGGCATTTTTATCATGATTGATTGAGGTCAGGGATGGTGTTCCACCAGAAGTTCTTTTATTGTTGAGAATAATTTTCACTATCCTGAGTTTTTTGTTATTCCAGATGAATTTGGAAATTACTATTTTTAAATATGTGAAGAATTGAGTTGGAATATTGATGAGGATTGAATTGAATCCATAGATTCCTTCAGCAAGATGGCCATTTTACTATATTAATCCTACCAATCCATGAGCATGGGAGATCTTTCCATCTTCTGAGATATTCTTTGATTTCTTTCTTCAGAGACTTGAAGTTCTTGTCATACAGATCCTTCACTTGTTTAATTAGAGTCATACCAAGGTATTTTATATTATTTGTGACTATTGTCAAGGGTGTTGTTTCTCTAATTTCTTCCTTGGCCTGTTTATCCTTGGAGTAGAGGAAGGGTACTGATTTGTTTGAGTTAAGTTTATATATCCAGTCACTTTGGTGAAGTTCTTTATCAAGTTTAGGAGTTCTCTGGTGGAATTTTTGGGATCACTTAAGTATACTATCATATTATCTGTAAATAGTGATATTTTGACTTCTTCCTTTCCAATTTATATCCCTTTGACCTCCTTTTGTTGTCTAATTGTTCTGGCTAAGACTTTGAGTACTATATTGAACAGGTAGGGAGAGAGTAGACAGCATTGCCTAGTCCCTGATTTTAGTGGGATTGCTTCAAGTCTCTCTTCATTTAGTTTGATGTTGGCTACTGGTTATATACTGCTGTATACTGCTTTTATTATGTTTAGGTATGGGCCTTGAATTCCTGATCTTTCCAAGACTTATCATGAAAGGCTGGTGTTGGATTTTTGTCAAATGCTTTCTCAGCATCTAATGAAATGATCATATGCTTTTTTTCTTTGAGTTTGTTTATATAATGGATTATGTTGGTGGATTTTCGTATATTGAACCATCCCTGCATCCCTAGGATTAAGCCTCCTTGATCATGATGGATTATCGTTTTGATGTGTTCGTGGATTTGGATTGTGAGGATTTTATTGAGTATTTTTGCATCGATATTCATAAGAGAAATTAGTTTGAAGTTCTGGTTCTTTGTTGGGTCTTTGTGTGGTTTAGGTATCAGAGTAATTGTGGCTTTATAGAATGAATTGGGTAGTGTTCCTTCCATTTCTAATTTGTGGAATAGTTTGAAGAGTATTGGTATTAGGTTGTCTTTGAAGGTCTGGTAGAATTCTTCACTAAACCCATCTGGTCCTGGGCTTTTTTTGGTTGGGAGACTATTAATGATTGTTTCTATTTCATTAGCAGATATGGGACTGTTTAGATCATTTAACTTTGATTTAACTTGGTACCTGGTATCTGTCTAGAAAATTGTCCATTTCATCCAGGTTTTCCAGTTTTGTTGAGTATAGGCTTTTGTAGTAGGATCTGATGATTTTTTTTGGATTTCCTCAGTTTCTGTTGTTATCTCTCCCTTTTCATTTCTGATTTTATTGATTTGGATTCTGTCTCTGTGCCCTCTGGTTAGTTTGGCTAAGAGTTTATCTATCTTGTTGATTTTTTCAAAGAACCAGCTTCTGTTTTCATTGCTTCTTTGTATAGTTCTTTTTGTTTCTACTTGGTTGATATTCTGATTTAAAATAGACATACATTACTTCTGCTTACCACCTGTTGGATATAAATAGTAACTTAGCAGCACCTAGTCTCAAAATGAGTTCTCTATACACAGAAGTAATAATAGAAGGTTTACTAAGCCAAGGGATTATTGCCAGAGTCAACTACTAGAAATAGTACAAGAGACTCACACAGGGATGTTGAGCACCTCCTGGTAGACCTGAGGAAGGAAGCATTGACTCCCACCATCTTGGTACGGTTATCAAGCAATACTGCCAATACAGCCACGGTGACTCAATCTCATCATCTCTCTTTGCCTATGTCTTGAAAAGCTAGGAGAAATATCTTATTAAGTTCAAGACAGTGTTAGAGGCTTTTGACAACATGTACAGTATAATTTCTTATTTTTAAGAGATAAAAAGATTGTATATGCCATTATCCACTGATAATTCATACCATGAATATTGACCAGTTGGTGAACACATAACATATTCCAAGAAGGTTCTAAGCAACTTGTCTATATGTTTTTATGAAATTCTTTAGACAAATTACCATCGTTATTATAAATATTTTACATGTAAAAGCTTAGATCTTAAAAAGATGACACACTTTAGGTTGTACAAACTGTGGATGCTAGCTCTTAGATTCCATTGCATGTTTACCAAGTTCCAGCATTCTATTGTACAACATTCCATGAGAGCTTTTCCTGCCTCCAGGATATTATTATTATCCTATTTTCACTCTCAGCAACTCCTATTTTAATACAATAATTATATCATCAAAATCCAGTTTTCCTCTTGATATTAAAGCCCAGCATCTCAGAATTATGTGATAAGCATAAAGAAATATTTTTGCTCCAAAAAATATCTTTGCCAAGCTAATGCCAGTACTGAGTAAACATCCTTCACCTAAAAAAAAATCCCAGGATGTTTCGTTATTGTGTCCAGATGCTGACAAGTTCTATTTACTCGTGCCTAATTTATTTCCATGTTTCACCTGATTCCTCTTTGCTCTAGACTTGTCCTTGGAGGCATTTTTGCTTAACAAAACAAGATCAATAATCAGGACTGTTTTATTAGTTTCCACAATAGCAGAGTGACTGTCGTATTGGCCACATTTCTGCAGATTCAGTATTGGGGCTTTGATGCTGGACAGTTTAGTACAGATCTTTGTCAGGCAAAGCACATTGAAGGGTAACAAGTAGGGCCGAAATGGTAGGAAAAAAACTCTAGATCCAGCTATGCTTAAAGGCAGTAACTCCCTGCTCATCCTGATAGACTCCCCTCTTCTCTCTGCAAGTACTAGACTACAGTCTTGTGCTGTAGTACACTCTTAGAAGACCCCCTCTCCCAATAAGATTTTCTTCTGTTCTCTTTCTTTTACTTGAAGATATAGCTTCATTTATATTGTAGGTCATAGATTTAGCCTCGCTTCTAGATAACAAAATCTATGTGTGAATTCCATTTGCAATTTAGCAATCTTACCTCACCTCCTGTAATATGATGTTCACTTTAAAATTGCCCTTTGATAGCTTTATTGTTACAGGTCATTAACATAAAGAGCTTACATTAGTGTTCTCTGGTTGATGTGACAAATTACCACAGATGCAAGTGTTTAAGAGGACAGAATCTTCTCTTAAGATTCCAAAGGTCAAAAGACAACTATCACCACGCTTGAGTCAAGGTCTAACAAGGGCTGTGCACCCTCTGCTGCACAATTCAACTTCTAGGATGACATTCCCCTATGTGTTTTGTTTACAGCCATAACTGTCTCCAAAGCCAGCAGGATAGAATCCTTCCAGCTCTTTCCTTCCCTTTTCTTCACCTTTTCCTCTGCTGCAGCTCTCCTTCCAGCACCCTCATGGTCACATTCAGGACTTGTTCATACAATCCCAGATGATCTATGTATCCCAAGACCCTTCTAATGATGCCTTTGGCATGTAAAATAATGTTTAGCTTTGACCTTGAAAAGCAATAATCACCCTGTTAGTTGCTTTCCTCAGCACAGTGACAAATACCTGACCAATGTGACTTAATGAAGGATCATTTTACTTAGAATTAGCCATTGAAAGTATAGGCTGTCACAGGAGAGGAGGTGTGGTGGTTGGAGCAAGAGGCAGCTGCTTACATTGTGTCCTTAGTCCAGGAGCCTAGAGACAGATGTTGATGTCATCGGGCTTCCTTTCCCCAACTTTGAATCCAGTTGGGAGCTCTAGCTTATGGGAGGACACTGCTCACACTCGCATGATTCTTGCTCTGCTTTGTTAAACCTCTCTGAAAACAGCCTCACAGGCAGTCTCAGAGGTATGCCTCCCACATCTTTTGGGGGCACTTTTAGCCTATCCTAGAATCTTTTAGAAAGTTGTCTTATTTTTTTCAAATAAACTCTATTTCAAGGATGATGTTTTCATAAATATATTCTTATATATTAAGAATACAGTTTTCAATATCATCTTGGGAAATTTTCTCTTGAACAATAATTAAACTTTTTAATAACTTATATACATTTTCCAAGAATCTCCCAATCTAATTTGCTGCCTAATGATGTATTTACACCAACTTTATAGGTAACATATTTACCTCTTCTTTTATTTCAAACTGTAATGACTTGGTAAGCATAAATTATACGTGTGTGGGTGTGCATGTGTGTAGGTTAGTATAAACCATTCCATTCCATGAAGAAAAAAAGCACAGCACCTGGAGTGTATAAGAAATCAGACTGAGCAAGTAATGAGGAGTAAGCCACTATACAGAGTTGTCCATGACTTCTGATTCAGTTTCTACTTTCAGGTTTCTCCTTTAAATCCTGCCCTGACTTCTCTGGATGAAGGACTATATTCTGTAAGCCTCTTTCCTCCCCAAATTGCTTTTGGTCATGGCATTTTAGCACAACAATAGAAAGCTAACTGAGACAATATGGTGTATATCAATATAAGCAATGTTTTCCTAGGGTGAAGTCAGAGTCTTGTAGCATTTAAATTGTGTAGGCTTTTTTTTTTTCTGGTAAAAATATAAATAGATTAAGGGATAAGAGGAACACTAATGGATTCCTTGTTACAGAAGTGATTATAGAAGGTATGACAAAAGTTCTTTGAGCTTTTAGGGTGTGACCTGAATAAACCAGAAAGCAAAGCTCCTATTATTCTTATATTTGCATTCAGGAAAAGAGATAGTTAATAATCATAACCAAAGAGATTCAGAACAAAATCAAATTTAAAAAGTGAGAAATAAGATGAAGACTGTCTCTTATGAGAACATAGAAATAGCCCAGAGGGCTAGATGGTAGCTCTCAAGAATGGCTGAGATTAGTCTAGTTAGCAATATATGGACACTTCATTAATGGCAACCGTGAGGGAGGCACTTCTGACAACTAGTTAAAAGCCTGGGAAGCTGCCAACCATTCCACAGTTTAGAAAAGAGTCCCAGGATGTAGTTGTTTGGCCCAACGTATCAGAAGTGTGGGGATCAAGAGACTCTGAGCTGCACCTTAAAAGGGGAGAGAGTGGAGTTGGTAGGAACTGAAGTTGAAGAGCTTGGCAGAGGCCAGTGGCTAATAGCCCATTGGCACTAGCAACTACTTGGATTTCATTCCATGTGTATTAGGGAAACCACTAGAAAGTTTCAGTGAGGAAAGCTAAATGGATCCTATTTACATGGTAATTACTGTATGTTGGGTAGAAAATGAACTTTAGTTGCTTCTCCAAGTATAAGAAAAAAACTAACAATCAAGTGATTATTAGAGTAACCCAGATGATTTTTTATCTTGAAGACCATAGTGTTTAAAAAATATTTACTCAAGTGCTTTGGAACGTCTTTCAAGATGGTGGAGGCAGAGGGCATAATTTCCCTTCTTTGATTAGCCGGATTCAGTAACTTGGGTTTCATTAATACAATACAATATAAGGAACAGTGTGAGTTCTAAGAATGATTTGTTAAGGGACAGGATGCCTGCTTTTGTTCAGTCTTTGGTGAGAGACAGAAAGCATTTGTGTTAGTTCTTCTGTCACCGAAACGAAACCCCATAGGGAGGAGGGACTTATTTTGGTTCACGGTTTCTGAGGTCTTAGTTTGTGGCTATCTGGACTCACTGTGCCGGACTTGAGAAGAGGCAGAATACTGTGATACTGGGAGCATGGGCCAAAGCCGTCTCACCTCATGGCAACTAGGAGCAGAGAATGTGGAAGAAGACAGGAGAAATCTCTCAGGCAATGCCCTTCAGTGACCTAGTTCCTCCAACCAGGCTCCTCCTCTCCTTTTGTCACTTCCAAAATAATGACATCATATGATAAAGCCACCAAGAGTCTGATCCACTGACTTGGTCAGAGCCCTCAAGCTTTGTTCATGTTCCAAAAGTTCTACAGTTGGCAGTCAGGTCCCTGACACATAAGCCTGTGGGGGAAATTTTGTATTCAAACAAACATTAACATTATGTATAAAGACACCCAAGCCTTCCAGGGAGATGTATTGAGGAACAGGGGTTCTGCCTAACATCAGGCAGAGGATCAAGGTTTCAATCAAAGGCTTGTCAATAAACTGTCTTCAGTTCAAGTGCTCAGTCCTAGTCAAGCCCCTAGATTATTCTCCTGGCTGAGGTCCTGACAGCACCCTCATGAAATCCTGTCCTAGCTGGCTCACTCTGAGAGAGTTGGCTCATAAAACTTGTGAGACAACAAATAACTATGTCAGTTTGAGACTATTTGGTTGTGTTGTGGTAGATACTCAATATATCCAAGCTACCAGAACGAGCTGAGGTGCCTGCTGATGAAATATTAAGTGAATAACATGTAGAGGTGGTTTTAAATGCTAGCTACAACAGTGTGACCAAATACTGAAAGTGTGAGTATAATATTTATGACTAATTTTTGGTTGTTTGTGTATATTAAGCAAATATTTTTGTTCTCTTTCTCTCTCCCAATCTGCCAACATCTAATGTAAGATATGTTAATAATAGTGAACTGTATACTCAAAATGGAGTGAGTAGAGCTGGCCAGAAGCATTAACAACACCCTGAGGTGAAAGGAAGGTTTGGCCTCTTTTAGGGAGACATGGATTAGGGTATTTTCCTTGGTGAGTGGGATAACTTTCATGTTGGGTCGAAACATGATTCTGTTGTTGTCTTTACTGGGAAATTAGCATAGTTGTGATTTCAAGAGCTGCCCATAAGCACCAAGCTGGCAAGGCATTACACTGTAATCTCTCTATCATGAGGCAACTTGCCTAGAGTGACAGTTTCCCAGAATCCTCTTCCCTTTACATCTCTGGTTAGTCTGAGCCATGGACATATTTTATTACTTTGGGATTTCAAAGTGGTAGCACAGTCGTGTTGCTGTTTAATGCTCAGCAGCCGGAGGCAGATGCTTCGGCAACACACAGGTATTGATTATCTGCTAAGCCATCAGTCTGTGTGGGATAACAATCAAGCCTGTCATTCCCTGACCTTCCCCTGAATTTTCCTTCAGGTTGTCTGACTTGTGGGCCAGGTATGTATAAAGGGCAGCAGCTTCTTCTCTATGGAAAGACAAGTTCCCTTGGGAGACAGTGGGGATAGCCATGGGTTCCAGTTCATTCTTGTGGTCCCCCCCCCTCCCCAGGCTTCTTCTTTTTATATACGCAGTCCTTTCCTGTCTATGGCCAATATGGTAAGCCTCAAGCTATTTCAACAGATGCAGCCAAGAGCATTAGAGATACCTGTTAACTAGCCCCCTCTCAGATACTTTCAGTAGCACACACACACACACACACACATACACACACACACACACACACACACACACACACACACACACACACACACGGAGAAGGGAAAGCCATCTCACCTGCAGTTTGATCCTGAATGCTACCGTGTTAGTGGTGAGAACTAGTTCTATTTTCTATATAGACTAAAAACAGAACCTACGGTCTGATTGTGCTTTCTTGGGGTTTTTGCCTGGCTTAAACTGTTGGTATAATTGAATAGGTGACATTAGAAAAGCTGAGGGCAGAGAAGAGAGGATAAATAGAAAATTTAGATTTCAGTGCTTTACATTTGAGATGCTTGAAGAGCTGAGTGGAAGCACCACAGAAGTAAATAGTAGCTCAGTAAAGAAGTCCAAGTTGGACATTAAAACTTAGGAGTGACAGGGACTGGGGATATGGTGCTGCAGGTAAAGTGCTTGCTGCACACAGGAGAACCAGAGCTCAGCTCTACAAATATAAGAGCTGAGTGGGCTCTGCAGCCCACCTGTGACCCCAGATAGAGGCAGAGATCTCTGGAGCAAGCTGGCTAGCAAGCAAGGACAGAAAGGTGAACTCTGAGTTCAGTGAGAGCCCCTGCCTTGATATGGAAAGTGGAGAGCAATTGAGGAAGACACTCAACATCAAACTTTGGTCTCCACATGCATGTGTACACACATGCATACCATGCATACATACTTATGCAAACAAAAAAACTAGGAGCAGTCAGTAAGAAAGAACTAAAGGACATTATCTTATTAAGAATCAAAATTAAGGAGTACATCAACAAGGGCTGAAAATCACACCCAGAGTTACTGACATTCTCAGCATAGAGGGTGGTCTCCACACTGTAGGCTTTCTGGCTAAGATCATAGCTCTGTGACCTCCATTCCTTAGTTGGTTGGAGGCAAGATCCAGATCCCTGGGTAGTCTCCATGTTTGCTTGTACCCACCATTCTGATGGCCACTACTAATCTTGCTATTTTTGCTTTTTCCTTTGCCAAGCTTAGCCACTAAGCTGTGAAAGCCAGATCTTCAGTCCACCCTCCCCAACAACTCTGAAATCTTATCTCTCTGCAGTTCATTAAACCTCACAATTCCCATCAACCTTGAACATAATTCTTCTCTCAGAAAGCCTTGAACATTCTCACCATGTCCTCCAGCACTCACCATTAAAATATCTTTGCCTTTTCAATATTTCCCTATAATGTATCTGATGCTGGGCTGCCCCTGAGAATTCTAATTCTATGTAGTCCTCTTGAGTGGGACTATTTTCTCCTCCACATTCTATATTCCTTTTGGTGTGTGGACTGAGCTTTCTATTTGTCTGTGACTTTCTAGCTGAAAATGTTGATATCTCTTCCTATGAGCACATGACTCAGTCTTTAAACTTGGGTTCCTTGACTACTGACTCTATAATTTAGTGTGTGTGTGTGTGTGTGTGTGTGTGTGTGTGTGTGTGTGTGTGTGCCTGTATCTAGAAGCTAAAGGAGGACGCTGGGTATCCTCTATCATGCTCTATCTTATTCCCTTGGGACAGGATCTCTTGCTAAACCCATGCTGGTTGGCCAGCAAGTTTCAGTGCTTCTTCTCTCTGTATTCTGTCCCCTACATCTAACACCAGGGTGACAGGTATAATTGACTACCCTTAGCTTCTTTAAAAAATATGCTTTTATTCCTTGAAACATTAGATGTATACAATGAATTTGACCATACCTCCCACACATTCACCTTTCTGACTTTTTCCAGAGACCCTAGTTATGGCCCTCTGAAACTAAAGTAGTTTTTAAGCCACTAAGTTCAGTTAGTAGTAGCCATTTATGTATGTGTTTGGTGTCATTTACTAGAGAATGAACAATGCATCAGGGGTCACATTTGGAAGAAAACTAGCCTCCCTCAGTAGCCATCAACTATCAATGGCTCCTTAGTTAGGGGCGGAGCCTACTCTGACCCTTCTCTATCCTCATTGGGATGTTGGCTGGCTTAAACTTGTACATGTCTTGTGCAAGTAACCATAGCTGCCCACAGCAGCTTTTTTCATGGTGCTGGGGAGCTGAAATTGGATTCTTATGTTTGCACAGTTAATATTCTTATTCACTAAGTCATATAACTAGGCCCCTAATAATTTTCTTAACATAGTTCATAGGAACACCAGTGTTCAAAAAAACAACTTTCTTAACAACCTAGGATGCTAGTGGCCTGGCCCACCTCATTCATGTTACCCACTTAACAGCTCCATCTCTTTATGTCATTACTACTGACTTCAAATTCTTCATTGATTCAATCTCAATTTCAATTCTTGAGTTGCCTCATATCTCAATTTCTTTTCATTTCCATGGCGTACAACCCATGAATTTCAAGAGTTTTTTCCACCAGTCCCTTTAGAACTTTACTTTTCCTCTTAGCCAACTTAAATTCTTTGTCACTTTTTGAGTGTTAGCCTTTTGCCATTCCCTTGGTGTACTAACTTTAAGAATGCAAGAGTATTTATTGCTTGTTTGTTTATCTAAGTACATAGTATCATGAGAATTCCAGGGGTAATTAGGCCCCATAAATGAGTTCTGAATATGAATATTTTCCTATTATCTCCAGTAGCCCTTATGTAAAAAACAAAAACAAAACAAAACAAAACAAAACTAAAAACAAATAAACTAAACCCTGTGTTCTACACACATCTCAAAGTACTCAACATACTGAGATCCCTCCATTCTACCTACTTCAGCAATCCTTTCCATGCTTGTTAGAGAAACTGTATCAAGAACCTGCTTGCCCATCTATTCATTTACAATAATGTGTTTAATGCAGAAATTCAATGTCATCTTTATTTTGGCGCTTTTGCCCCTAGGAGAGAAGACACAGAGTCAAGGTGATTCTCAAATCATTTTAACTGAGTAACTAATGTAAAAGGGTGAGAATTTCTATCCTGGACTGCTTCCCATTTCAAGTTGATGAGGACACCGATCTGTTGGCAGTAAAGATAGAAATTTTATAAGGGTATGCAAGGAAGATTACATTGCGACCTAGCTGTTGAATTTTTCATCTGCACCATAAACAAAGAAGGACAAGAACCATTTGTTCTGCATTTCAAAGAACTACACATGAAGAGCAACTGGGTTAGGAAGGCAGAACGATTAAATTTCAATCCTTCACATGTCATCCCATCTTTGACATTTCTGCATGTAATTTCTTACTTCCATTTTTAAATTTATATTTAAAGCTTGTGAAACTCTTATCTCATTTGGAGACTAAGTCACTGAAGAGCAACACCAAGAGATTATAGATCCCAGTTGCACTACGGGTTCTGAGCTAAATGTCACTCCAGTATTTCACTGTGGCAGCAGTGATTAACATGAAGAGACATTCTTAGCTTTATAACCCTCTATACACTACAAAACAAAGCTTGGTAATGATGCTAAAGCCTGGGCAGGACGAATTGTATTCCTTGGTGCTGGCATAACGTTAAGACTGGAAATGCACAGAGTGGCAATAATATTACTCTAATGAGTGGTCCAGAGATTTTTGGTGTTTATGCCAAGGGTAGGGTTGATAATTAAACAAATGTTTCAAATGTTTTCATATTGGAACAGCAGTTAGTGATGGTATCTGATTCAGAACCTATCATGTTTCATTGTCTGGTTTGTTTTAGTGCTTATATAAGGGTGCTTATGTGTTCTAGATTTGCTTTTTATTTCTTTATTTGTGTAAATGAATATGCATCCATATACATGTATATATAGTAAGTTGTATATTTTAACTAATTTACAATGTCTGCTACTAAAGCAAGAAATGACACCAATATCTATGAGTCACTTTAGTTTAACAAATGGCATTTCTTATTATTCGGCCTTAAAACTGGCTTTTAGTATACACACAGACTTCTTAACATAGGATAATAAATGTTTGCACACATTCAAGCATGCTAAGGAAACAGTCCCTGAGAAATGTTGATCATTAGGGTTTAACCAATGTGTTCAACATACTCAAGCTCCGCTGAGACTCTATTGCTCAGTTTTTATAGGTATAAACTAAAGATCTGAAGCGATAAACAAGGCTCTGCTACATTGTCCTAAGGCAGAAGTTATGAGCAGGCAGCTCAGAGGGATGTTTTCTTTTGTCAACATGGTGTTTGATTTGTATTGTTTGATGAATCATTGTTTGATTTACAAGAGTTTTAAGATGGAAGAGTCACAAAGGCATCTGAATTTCTTCTTTCTTGAAATATCAGAGTACCTAAGAACACCCACATTCTTCTCCGTTCACTAATGTGCTAGTAGATGCTTAGCATAGTTAGCATTTGTTTAAAGACATGACTTGTCTTTAAAGTATTTGCCAGTTCCCCAGTGTATTTCCTACTCTAGTAACTGGTTTCAAGCTACAATAGGATGTTGGTGAAGTGGAGTGAGAAAGAGACACATGTGATTTATTCTTACAAGCAGGTAGGAATCAGCTCTGTTATACAATGATTGATACTATTGCTCAGCAAATTTGACTGCTGTTACTAATCATCCCCCCTTTTAAAATTAGATACTTTCTTTAATTACACTTCAAATGTTCACCCCTTTCATGGTTTCCCCTATGAAATACTACCTATTCACTCCCCCTACCCCTGCTTCCCAACCGACCCTCTCTCGCTTCCTAGCTATGATATTCCCCTACACTGGGGCATAGAGCCTTCACAGGACCAAGGGCCTCTCCTCCCATTAATGACCTACTAAGCCATCCTCTGCTACATACACAGCAGAAGCCATGAGTCCCACCATGTGAACTCTTTGGTTGGTGGTTGAGTCCCTGGGAGCTCTGGGGGTACTAGTTAGTTCATATTGTTGTTCCTCCTATGGGACTGCAAACCCCTTCGGCTCCTTGGGTCCTTTCGCTATCTCCTTCATTGGGGACCCTGTGCTCAGTCCAATGGATTGCTGTTAGCATACACTTCTGTATTTGTCAGGCACTGGCAGAGCCTCTCGGGAGACAGCTATATCAGGCTCCTGTCAGCAAGCACTTGTGTCTGGGTTTGGTGATTGTGTATGGGATGGATCCCCAGATGGGGCAGTCTCTGGGTTATTTTTTGTTTTTTGTTTGTTTTTTGTTTTTTTAATGAAGTAACTAAGGCCTCCATCTTAGCCCAGTTTGCACAACCCACTACCAGAGCAGTTAAGGGTCACAAATGCCATTTCTCTCAAAGATTGCTCTCCATGGATGGGTGCCACCTGGTTTGGGAGGCTAAGACCCTACCTCAAGGACAGCTTATAGCCAATATATAACTAATATAGAGTTTCTGGTCTTTAGAAAGACACAGTTTATGGTATAATGTGCCCCGGAGTCCTATCCATCATTGTGAAAAACACCAAACCCAGCCTTTTCCTGGGGTTATTAGCCAATAACATTGGCTCTTCACCCTGATCTCCTATGCTTAGCTCACTTGTTAATGGATTTTTTCCTGAAGCTCAGTAGATCATTTGCACCACATTCTCTGTCCCAGGCTCTGGTCTATAGAGCTTGCCTTATCATAGTGTCCTTGTGCAGTGAACACACTGTCCAGCTATACCAGCAGCTGTGTAAGTGGGAGGGCTTATTTTTTTCTTTGTGTCTCCTCACCAACCTTGCTTTTATAGAAATACTTTGTCAGGCTTAGCCTACTCATGTAATAACTGTGAGTGTGTAAAATTATGATAGTGTGTTTGTATGGTAACTTGTGGTTCAATTAAGCCTTAAAATGGGGCCATGGACTTAGTGTGCCAGAAATAATTTATGGGAATTTTTGCTCCCATCTTTATTTTCTTTTCTATTAGTACCTGCCCCTCACTCCATCCCTCTCTTCTCTACTGCCTTCCTAATTGTGTTTCTGATGCCATGAACTGGCTAGTGGCAATCTGTGGACATTGTTCAACCCAGCCATCAACATTCATGGTTGAGAGGACTACTAACCTTTGTCCTGTGAGACATAAAATGTACTGTCTGCTAGGCTTGTCATTGTTGGTGTTATCATGAGAGACAGCCACTTCAGTGGACCTGGTGTCTCCTGCCAGGGGTGTACTGCTATCCCACACTCTGGGATACTTCCCAGCCAGTGCTCTCATGCTTCATCCCCATGTGCCCCTCTTCCTGGATTTGCTGTCTAGACACTTCAGGAGCCTTTCCTGTCACTGCCTTTGTTCACTAGTGACCAGGAGATAAGCTCATATTTCTCTCAGACTCTATAAAGAGAACTCTTGGGGCTGACCCCTGATGAAAAGAAAATGTTGTAAAAATCATGTAAAGGCTCTTGGTCTCCATAGACTTCAAGCCTTCAGACTCTAAGGTTATGTAGTGGCATCTGTGCTATAGCTTGTACTTCACTGGTCAGTCCAGGTTCCTGGTCATCTATCACTGAGAATCCTCACCCAGCTCTGCAGTCTTAACCCAGTACCATAGACTTGGAGGATTCCTGAAGAGCTGTTAGTCTCTTCAGCATGAAGCAGCCATTGTTGAATTATCCGGATTATATTCTGTAAGGCACTCTAACAAATCTCCTTTTAATATATTCTATTGGTTCCATCTCCTCAAAGAACTCTGACTAATATCAGCTCTCTCAGCCGGGAGGTGGTGGCGCACGCTTTTAGTCTCAGCCCTTGGGAGGCAGAGGTAGCCTCCCAATTTCTGAGTTCAAGGCCAGCCTGGTCTACAGAGTGAGTTTCAGGACAGCCAGAGCTACACAGAGAAACCCTGTCTCGAAAAACAAAAATCAGTTCTCTCAAGATACCTGTTCTTTTCTATCTACTGAGTGAAAGTGGAGAGTAGGACGTTGAACTAGAAATTTATTTCATACACCATCTTACATTAACATCTTCCATGTCCTCAGTAATCAATTTTCTACTCTATCAATAGCTATTTAAAAATTACTGCAAGCTAAAATTGTCAATTTAAAATGTTATTATTCCAAGTGGCTATGTTACTGACATTATGAATAATATTTTTGAAAAGAATATAGAAGGAATAGAAATAAACCCTTTTAACTTTCCTCTGCCTCATTTACTATTAACTTATCTATGTTGATTTTGAATTCTGGCACATATTGTATATCATATATAATAGGCATGTAGTATATGTGTACACTAATTCATAGTAGATATAATCATATGCAATGTCAATATATATTAACTGTAATAACTTATATACAATATATATAAATACACAGTAACTTATATAATTTACATGTTATCTATTTACATATAAATAAAATTATATAGCATATTATAAATCCAATGCATCCCCATTGTGAGAGAGCTGATTTATATGGCATATAATATATAAATTATATTTGTTATGAGTTGCTGTTGTTTTATATACTAGAAATCATTCACAGATTCTCTACTTTCTTCCTCCTGGGCACACAGGAAGGCAGTGTTAGAGTAAGGTGCGCAGTCCACAACCTTAGACCTGGCTGAGACCTAGGGATCATGTCCAGAGTATGCAACTGAAAGACCAAAGCTCCGAAGGGTCAAGAGAGCCTGCGTCGTCTAACTTCATTTCCTATGGCTATATGGCTTGTATACATAGCTTTCATGTTATGTAGGTTTTTGTGTGCAAGAGGACACATGGCAGATGTTATAAATCAGCAAGAAATTACTAGTACTGTAGAGGAGCCCCTGGGTCTCACCAGGCTCAACTTGGATGAGAGAAATTATGCAAAGATGAGAAATGACCAAGAACTTTGAGGCAGCTTAAGGATGATGAAGAAGTAACTCTGTATATACTGTGCACTTTCCATTTGGAGGTTCATATGTTGCTTACCTGAAAGAGACACATCTTTGCTACCTTTTAGGGTAAAAGGTGCTGCCCTTAGTGCTGCTACCATAGATTCTTTTGTTGTTGCTTTTCATTTAAAGATACAATATGCTGACCAATTACCAAATAGCAAAAGCAACTTTCTGAGCCCTCCATGCATCTTGTACCTTCATGTTCCTTCCTGGGCTGTTTGCTCCTCTTAAGGCTGACATGTGACCACAGTCTTATTAAATCCCAGAACTGTTGTTTATAGACCTGGATTTAACTGATGACTTTTGTTCTCCATCAGCCAAACACAAAGGTACCTAGTTAAAGTGTGCTATTTCAGGATTAAATACAGTAATGTATACAAATGCCTTTGATGTTTTCACAGACGCAGAGCTAAAATGCCTAGCAGGAACTTAATAATGGTCTCTCTGCCTTTTTTCTTCCACTTCCTCTTATTAAAATCCTTCCAGGCTTAGCTGCAATCTGACCTCTCTTTGGTGAAATATTTTTCTTTTCTCCTTTTTGGTCATTTAGTACAACGCAGGCTCATTTGTTAAGCCTCGTTTCATTTTGCCCCCATTGGAGTTATTTGTCCATGTGTCCTATTGCGTTCTACAAGATTTTAAACTCTTCAAGGGCAGAGAAACCTTCTTGGTTACCTTTGATGTTTGCTTTTATTTCTTTCCTCCTCAGAGCACTTAGTGAATGCCTTACAACTAGGAGGTCCTCAAGAATATTCATTAAAATAGAATGAAAGTGACAAAACGTGCTTTGCAAATGAAATTCACTTGCCTATTTCAAGAACTTTAATAAAGTACATGGAAGGGGGACAAGCAAGAGGAAGAATGCACTGTACACCAGTTACCTGTCTCACTGTCAGGACTAAATACCCAACAGAAGCAACTTAAAGAAAATGTAATTACATTGGCTCCTGGTTTAAGAGGAATGCAGTCTGTCATGGTAGGGAGACATGTGCCTGGTTTCTTTGTATCCAGTCAGTAAGTAGGGCTAACTTTCCCCTTTTAAATCAGTCTAGGGGGTTCTAGAGTCTTCTTTGCTTAATTAATCTTCTCTGAAAGAATTCTTACATACATGCCTAGAGGTGTTTGTAGGTGCTAGATAATTCTAAATTCCAGTCAAGTTTGACAACAAAACTTAGCTTTCACAGGCCGAGTGTACACTCTTTAAATCATTAGAAAGGTCAAAACTAAAGGTCTCATTGTCTTAAAATCATGACAAAGAATGTTTGAGGTTGACTAGATGTTTCTAAGGAAGTCATTCCCCATAGATTTTTGCATTACTCTGTGGATAACAAAAGCATGCCTCAGAAATGTGGCATTTTTTCTTTCTAGATATCATTCCACACATGGCTTCAGACATGGAGCTTAAGGTTGCTTTTGTAATGCCTGTCAGAGGACGTGGGAAGCCTGCAACTTCCAAGTCTGGAGAAACAAGTAGAGATACAAGAAGACACAGAAAGACAATTCCCCCTTTACTCTCTTAGTACTGACCACAAAGCTCAAAAATAACTCTCGTGGCAAAGAGTTCATGACTTATGGGAAAACAGAAGTAGTGGTTTCTTAAATTGCTTACTGTCCCTTTCAAATAAATCATGATTTATGATTAGGATATCCATAGAATTACAGTTAAAATCTCTTTCAATATTAGATTTTAGCAAAATGGTAGAAATACATTATGGTCATGTTTTAAGAATATTTAAGAGTTTCATACATCATGTTTTGATAATATTCAGCTTCCAACTCTTCCAAGATCTATCCCTATTCCCTAACCCACTCAATTGTGCATAGATTTTTTTTTTTTGTTAAATTCTTCAAGGCCAACTAATCTTGCCCAAATATTTGTGGACATGTAATTTTCCACTGAAGAGTGATCCATTTAACAGGAGCTACACTCTTAGGGAAAAGAGTCTCTCCTGCAAAAGCTAACTGTTGCCAATGATTCCATGACTAGGAGTGGGAGTATGTGCGCAGCTTCCCTGTCCTTGTTGAGATGTGGTCTAGACTAGGATTTTTCCCAAGGAGTATGATGAGTTCAGACGTACAGCCTCCAGGCTCTTTTCACAAAACAATAAATAGTCCTTGGGAGTCCTCTACTTACCACCTCTGGTTCTTATCTTCTTTCTTCCCCTGCTTCTACAATGATCCCTTAACCTTGGGAGGAAGGATATAGCTTTATGACCAATTCTTGGAATACTTTCTAACTCAGAAAGGATAACACAAGAATAAGTTAAAAAGGAATTGCTCAACTGCATGTGAGCCAGCAGGTATGCATATACATACGCATATGCACAGAGAAATTCTGAAAGAAAATATCAAAAGGTGTGCTGTTTAAGGTTTTTGGCACACAGTGTTATGCATAACTTTGAATTTTTAATATACTCTCAATTCCTATAGGATTTCCTATTAATTTCACCCTCAGTCTGTCTGCAACAATGGAAGAAATCAGAACATAGAAGCTAATTTGACTCTATGCAATAGCTGGCACATTGATGTTTACTGTGCATGAGATATGTTTCTAAGTAATTTTCGCAAATGATCTCATTTCATTTTCCTAATAAGCTGGTTTATATTTATAGTCATTTGTCAGATGGGGAGGCTAAGGGAAATGCTTAAGTAACCCAGGAGGAAAGTGGCTGAGCTTGGCTTTCCTATCAGCTACTTACTGCAGACCTTGAGCCACGACTCCAGGAGCTCCCAGGACACAGGAACTATATCTGCAGTAATGCATGATTATAATCCTTTTGAAATCCATTTCTACTGAAAACAGTTAGCAATTCTATTGGATGATATCATGGTAAAGGAAAAGAGATCTCTGAATTAAGACGACATAGAGGCTTCCTAATAAAACCAGCCCAAACATGTGTACTTCAGTTCCCTTTAAAGCAAGCCCTTCATTTGCGAAGGCCTAAATGGTGGCTACAGCATTTGCAACTAAATTTTTAATTAACTTAGAAGAGTAAATTAACTTCTACACTGTCATAGGGTGATGTGTGGGACACGGAGCCCTTTATAATAATTTCATATGTCAAAGCTCTGGCCATTGCACATGGGGCATAGGGTCTTTATTATAGAAAGTTAAAGATGTAGGAGTAGCTTTAACCAATAATAGCTCTTTTTCCACCTTGAAAAGGAGTTCCAGTCCTAGAAATTTGGCAGAATCAGAAAGTCTCTCTAGTTCTGTCCACTATTCACTGTTTTGGGCAAGATACATTTGTGGCACTTGTCTGTGGAATTTGTGCTCTAAGTTTCATTGTCTTTCTAAGTTTTGTTTAGCCCCATTAGTTCAGGAGACAACAAAGTTAAATGCATAGGCTGCTGTCATTTTTATAACTAAAAAGTTTATAGTCTAGGCCCATAAACATTTGCTTATATATACTCAGAACTGTATATATAATGTATAATATAGTGACGGGCCCAAATAGTTACAACACAGGCTATTCTGCAAGGCCTAATGAACTTCATAGATATCCCTTTGGGTCTGGAGACCAACTGATCCTTAGAGGCACTGTTACATTGTCTGTCCAGGATCTGTGCAACTGTTTCCTTCTCAGTGCTGTCCATATCAAGCAGCTTTGTCCTGCCTGCCTCCACCCACCCCCCGCCCTTGGATCCATTTGAAGATGGGGGCCTTTTCTCTGGAGAATATCCCCATTACATGAAAAATTGAAAAGCAGAATTGTAAAAAACTAGAAAATAATAATACCCTAGTAGAAACCAGTATACACGGCTCCAGAAACCATAGTCATGTAGTAGTGCTTAGAGTTTCAAAGAAATTGAGACAGGAAAAAAAGAAATAAGAAAAGCGTGCTGAATGTGACCACTAGGAAGTCACTGGTGACCTTTGCAGCTGAGGTGTCAGTTGAATGACAAGGGTGGAAACCAAGCTTCAGGCAGGCAAGGAGATAATGATGTGCACTTGCAGTATGGGCTTAGCGTTCTGGGCTAAGGAGGTTAGCATTTCCTGCCTAACTAATTTCTCATGGGGAATTTTGTGATTCAGCTTCCTTATTTAACTTCTCTACACATTAAGGAGACCAAGTCATGCTCATCATTTGTAATCAAGCAGCTGTTGCATCTGGTGGTTCTCTTCACGGTCACAATCCCCATGCTCACAGAATCTCTAATTGACTGTTTTTGCTACACAATTTTTTTCTTCATTCTTCTTTTGGGGAGATATGGGAACAAAATTATCGCCGTGGTCGGCGTTCTCTGAATCCTTGAGAACAGAAGCTGTGGGATATTAATGTGGTTAAACTTTGCTAGAAGCCTTAGACATCAGTGGGGTTTATGTGTTAATGAGATGGCCGCAACATTCATTAGACTATTGATGGCTCAAACATTAGATCACTGATGGCTCCCTGCTGGACTGTCAGAGTTTGCTTAAGTAGACTGTGAGGGGCGTTTTTCTGCCCTGCATATGTTTTGTTCTTCAGGCTTGGATATTCAGTAAACATAGCAGCAACCCAAATAGTCCTAGTCACGAACTTCCTTCCCCTGATTTTCCAGCTCCTTCAGCCTCAGTCATAATGTTCAATAGCCTTCCTAAGGCAGCCTCTCCAGCCTTGCCTAGGACCCAACTCCTCCCATATCCTCTACATCTTCTAGATCTGATTTTTAAAAACGTCACTGCCTCCAAGGTAGCTTTTTCTCTCCAGCTTACAAATACATTAAGGTCTCTTCCCTCCAAGAATATTCTTTTTTTTATTTGATTTTGCAGGTTTTTTAACCCCTCATTTTGTTTGGTTTTATATTTTGGTATGTAGCTTAGGCTAGCCTGAAAATCACTACATAGCCTTGTCTGGTCTGGAATATGTGTTGCTTTTACTGTCTCAGCCCTAAGTTCTGATAATAGCTGTCTATTCCCAGCCCCAATAGTTTGTATTACAAAACTTTTGAAAGAGAATACAACACTTGGATGTCTCTTTGGTCCCCAACGTTTGATTCAAGCCTCATTTTGTTGTTGGAAATACCGTGAAAAGGTGGCAAATATTCTCCACCTCGACAAGTTCACTGGCACTCTCCTGCTTGAACTTTAAGCCTCTTGGTTCCTTTCCTGTCATGCCCCTCAGGCCCAGGGGCACTTGACCTCTGTCCCCCTTACGCTCTGCTTCTGACTTCTAGTTCTTTATTTCAATTCTGTACTTACCTTTGCTCTTTCACTCACAAATTCTTCCTACAATTCTTCATCCTCATATATAAGTCCATCGTTTTCCAACTGCTACTCAAATGAATGCGAGAACTCTTGTTCAGTGGTGTTGCTAAGTTGGAAGTATTTCGTTTCGGCCTTGGGTAATAAAGAAGTCACTTGACACATGTGCCTACTCCAGGCAGGGAATCTGGCTGATATTGTTGATAGAATTTTAGTCTTAACTGCTTTCAAATTTAATGTGCATATGTAGCATATCTTAAGACCATATGGTTTAAATCTATTAACAATGGCCTTTTAGATATTCTTCTTAAATACAGCAAATTAAAGTCATTGTCCAACCCTCGAGTTACCTCAAATTCCAATAACCCTTATTTTCTTAAATAGTTTTATTAATTATTCAAATCACACACTTGAGTCATTTTTAATTTCTGTCTTTTCCCAGCTCTGACAGTTAGATGAGTGATTCTGTTGCTAAAATCTGGCTCTTCCTTTTACTACTAATGTGTCTTTCCTCCATGCATTCATTATGAATGGTTGTAATACACTGTCCACTTGTTTCATACACACACACACACACACACACACACACACACACACACACATAGAGGACTAAATTTGTCATTTCCCATTTTAGAAGCTGTGACATATCTATTTTGTTATAATGCATTCTTTATGTGTAAGGAGATAGATCTAGTTCTTATTCTAGATCTTTTCATCTCTTCCAAATCAAGAATTTGTCTTCTCCTACAATGAGCAGTCAGAGCTTCACAACAATTTTCCCATTTTCAGTGGCTTTATTCCATCTATTCCTCGATGTAGAGTGGACACGTGTGGTTTCTCAGACTTGGCTCTGGTCAAATGTGCCTATGACCCACTCCCTTCTTTGTACTACACCTCAGTTATGTCATCCTTTCAAACCTAATTCCATGTTCATGTTCTCCCTAAAGACATGGGCTCTGCTAATCTTCACTTGTATGGAACGGGTTTCTCTTTCTCCCATATGCCTTTATCTTGTTTCTATTGTTGTTAACTGTCAAAAATTACACCTGTCTTTTCAATCTCACCATTTTCCAATCACCTCCAACATCTGCTTCAATCAGGTGCATAGTTACTTGGTGTTGGGGATAATGATTGTGCTGTCTAACTATGACATCATAGTGCCTTTCCTCATGGCTGTGACCCAAGAAAGCAACAATTTATCAGCTAGTCACTGCCTTCCATCAATTTCTTTGGTATTTTCTGACTCTGCTATATTCCAAGTCTTTTACACATAGCAGGATTATAATGAAAACGATGACCTGCACACCAGGACTTACATTCTAATGGAAGAAAACAGACTTAAAAACAAGTTTGTTCAATAACATATTTCAGATGTGAAATTAGGAATATGAAAAAAGAGAGAAAGATAACCATATTATCAATGGAACAAGAGATGGCTTCAGAGAAGTAAGTCTTCAAAGAAGGAGATCAGTGGAATGAGCTTATTCTACCTTTGTTGATGTTGAAAGCAAAATACCCCAAGGGCTGATGGGACAACTAGTTGAAATGCCCGGGGCCAAAACAAATCTGGAGACTTCGACTTTCAATGATCAGAATAGGTGGTAATGGCACGATCTGAGTTAAAGAAATAAGTGACCTACTATTTGAAGAAGTTGCAGTGAAATGACCTGGAATTTTGTTCAGACCATCATGGTCTGCTTTTTCAAAAATAGAACCTTGTCTCTGCCCCTGTCTTGGGTTCAAAAGAGCCTACACTGGAAATGGACTTTCAGAACATAGTTGATAGAGAGGGTACCTGGTATACGCCTATGCAAAATCTCTGGAGAATCAATATTTTATTCAACATATATTTGCTGAGCACCTTGTCTGAGCAAGGACTGCTACAGGATCTGAGAGCTGTAACAGTTAACATGCATACAGAAGCCGTCTGAAGTTTACCCTCCAGGTATTGATAGCCAGGAATCCTATGGTATACCAGAAAGTGGATAGGCAATAAAGAAAAATAAACGGAGTCAGAGTAGGAAGGGGATATTGGCTAGTAGCTAAGCAACATATGTTTTAAAATATGCTGATTAGAGAAGGCATCCTTCAGAAAGGGGAGTTGATGCAACATGTGAAAGAGATACCAGGTTGAATAGGCAGCACGTGCAAATGGCCTACAGTGGAAGCTATCTTTCTGTTAAGGGATAACATGGGAAGCCAATATGGCTAGAATGAAGTGAAATAGGAGACAAAATGTGTCATCAATAGAGTGACTAGAGTGCAGACTGTGTTGAGTGTATACATTTTTGTAAGCATGTTGCAGTTTAGGTGAATTCAGATGGGAAACACTAGCACCGGAAAGCATGGTCTGTCTGATGTGACAGTGAGACAGTCCGGGCTTCCTTATGGAGCGTATTACCTGGAGATAAGTAAGTACAGGACCAGGAATGGCAGTGGTGGCATACTTTCCCATAATCTAGGTGAGAAAAGAACTGGCCTGGCCCAGAATTACAGCAACAGTAGATAGTGATAAAACCAGAATCTGGATATAATGAGAGGATAACGTAAGCAGTATTTGGTGGTAGGGGAGATATAGGGGGGAGAGAGAAAGAGAGAGAGAGAGAAAGAGAGAGAGAGAGAGAGAGAGAGAGAGAGAGAGAGAATCTCTGGGGTTTTGTTTTTAACCTGAGCTACTTGTCAGCCACTAAGATATTGCAGCAAATATAAATTCTGAGGTCAGATCAAGCTTTGGCTGTTACTAGGTAGACCTTGCTGAATGTAAGAGCATGTTCTTTACATGAACATCCAATAAGAAACTAGAGCCAGACCCTCTCCTTAAAAGGTCAAATATGGGATTCTCGCACATGGGAAACTAGTTTTTGAGGGACTGAGAAAAACATTAAGGTAGAACTCTTATAGAGCACCCAAGAGCGACTCATGCCTTTGTATATATCTTCATTCAGTATCCAAGGAGAAAGACACTGTCCTCTGCTGTTGGGGAAGCATAGGCAAGGGGAGGAAGGATGTGGAGGCCTAATAATTTCTCTGATGGCTTTCTGTGATGAAGGAAGCAAAGAAAATTCCCATGATGCTCCAGTACTTCCCAGACAATGTTTCAGAAGTTAGCGATGATTGCCTAGAGTATGTAGTAACTGATGGTCTTGCTGTATCACTGAGAAAGTGAGGGTTTTTTTTTAAAAAAAGATTTCTTTGTTGTTATTTTATATGTATGAGTGTTTGCTTGTATGTATATAGGTGCACTCTGTGTGTATGTGTGTGTGTGTGTGTGTGTGTGTGTGTGTGTGTGTGTGCGTGTGTATTGCCTGGAGAAGGCAGCAGATATCCTGGAGTGGAAATATGTGTGGTTGTAAGCCATCATGCTGGAGCTGAGAACTGACCCTGAGACCTCTGTTAAAGCAGCAAGTGTTTGCAAACACTAATCCATCTCTTTAGCCCCCCCCCCCCAACTAGGTTTTAATAACACGGGAAGAATAGATTCAAATTATCGGAGCTAGGAAGCTCAGGCCTCAAAGTGCAACTATCCAGTTTCAAAGTGGACATAATGATAATTCTACCTCTATAGTTCTTGAGAAAAATAGAAGAGACAATATATATTAGATTGCTCTATCATCTGTCTGTCTGTCTCTCTGTCTGTCTATATTACAGCATTGAGTGTAGAATCCATGTCATGCACGCCAAATAAGCATTCTTCCACCAACCATATCCCAGTCTCCCAAAAAGTCTTGAGTGCCACACAAATCTTAATGACCATCAGTCTTGTGGGTACCCCTACATTTCTCAGTGCACAGGAAGGTACTATAAACTGACTGGAATTAAGCCAGAGTATTCAGTTACTTTTGTTAGTTTTGAGAGTCAAGACTTATTACTGATTGACCTAGAAGCAGTAAGACTCAGTTATATCTCTTAGACCACATGAATTCCCAAATCTTAGAAACTATGAATTTTGGAAATCCATAGTTAAACACCTAGCTCCCAAGTACTGCCACAGAGGGGCTTAGTGAGTGCTGGATTATGTAGACTTCCAAAATTGTTGTAACTGAGCATCGAATCTGCACTGAAATGGAACAGGTGGGCACACTCTTATGAAAATATGTTTGTGAGCACTGTCCATGTGTTGAACTTGGAATATAGGGCAATTATACTTGATGATATGAGTGGGCCTTTGACCAGCTAGTGCACCAGCTGAGCAACAGCTGCTTTATGGAAGTAACAAGAAGGAAGTGGCCAGAATGACTGCCCTTAATATATTGAGATGTTCCACAGTGTCCTAAATCATTTGATTATCTTTCACAGAAACTTCATTTAAAAATATCCCCTGCACAAAGTCAAAAGTAAATTATTATACTAGGTATTTGAAAAGATTTAATTAGAATTTCACCTTGCCTTTCTCTCTTAAACTAGTGTCCTTTACTGTCTCCCACTTGCAAGGAAAGATAAGTAAATTGTTCTGATTTAACGGGTTGAAGTTACTGCGGAGGGACTTGATGGTTGGGCTTCTTTTTACAATGTTCCCTTACAAATTCTTGTAGTTGAAATAGATTTGCACTAGGTATATGAGTAACAATTGAAATAAAATGCCTCTTATTAGCTGAGAGCAACTTTGCAGAGCAATGATGAATCTGCACCTTTGATACTTTGTGGGCAAAGGATTTGATTAAAATTGACCAGCTAAGTATGACGGCCTTTTGGAGAAATGGAGCATTCTGATGAAACACCCATGTGCAGGGAAACTACCTCCAGATGAACAATGACTGGCCAGAATCATATGTGTGGATTCGAACAAGAAGATTTCCTCCCCTGCCCCCCACACACAGCCAAGGTGAAAAGACAAAGCCAGGATGTAAATTCTATGAGCTAAAGTGGAACAGTTGTAGAACTGCTTATTAAAAACCATTTATAATTACTTAAACATCAATGGATAGGAATTGCTAATAAAAAGGACAGTGTTCAAAGCAGGGAGTATAACCAACTAGTCTTAAAGGGGTGTGGAATTAGCAAGTAGAGAGCAGATGGGAACCAAGGCTGTTGACAGTTGACTGTCAAGCTTGTCACTACATCTGATCCTTGGGTTTACATGTTCTCCAACCCCCAACCTCACCCTTGTTTTTTCTTTTTGAAGTAAAGTCCCACATAGCAGATTGTCCTTGCCCCTATCTATATATAATAGGTTGAGTTGGCTTAAAATTCTTAGTCCTATCCTGATGGGGTTACAGGCATGTACTGTCACCTGGCTGAGTCACAAATTCTCTCATTTTGCATTTCTCAATCTCTCTCTCTCTCTCTCTCTCTCTCTCTCTCTCTCTCTCTCTCTCTCTCACTCTCCCCCTCTCTCCCTCCTTCCCTCCCTTGCTATCTTCCTCCCTCTCTCCTTCTTCTTCAGCTATTTTTTTCTGTTTCCATATGGACCCAACACATCCACCCCGACAAAAGATGATGGAGCCTAGTCTTATACTCTTTAGGCAGAGTCCCTTGCACAACCCCAACTAAATGTTAGAGCCTCTGATTATCAAATCCTTTGTATCTCCCAGGACAAAGCATGCTCCATTTCACTTACTGAACCCAAGGTTTTTCCTCCACTTAAGTGTAGCACACCTGCATGGACAACAGCTGTTTATCTTCTCAGGAGACACATTGAAGATGTGATGTTGCACCCACAGAGGCCTCTTACAATTTGTTGATTTCTTTAAAAAAAAAAAAAAAACAAGTCTAATTTCTTAAGAGCAAAGAGAACTAGAGAAGAAGGACCATTCTTTTATGGTAATGAAGGAAGGGTACTAGGTATTAAACTTTAGCAAAAAGAAGATTTTAAGTAATTGTTTGTCATATCCTTTATGCTGTATTGAATTAGGCACGAGCTCTAGACTGGATAATCAGGACAGATAACACTTGCATGTTTACAAACATTTGTGATTTGGAGGTACTATCAGTGGTCAATAGAGCAGGAGGCTATCCAAGTTCCACTGATCTCTTTTCCTTCTGTCTTGATTTTAAGAAAGGAGGCTGAGCTCAAACTGCTGACTTACAAACACCTTGAAGAATAAATAAAGGTGAGCTGCTGAGAACAGTGCCCTTATGGCTTAGATGGAGAAGAGTAGAAATCTTGGAGAAGGAACACTTTGTGAGTTTACTAGTTTTTGCCAATGATCATTGGGCCCTGGAGAAGTGCTTCTTGAAAAAGGTATGCCCATGAGAAGACAGAGATGACAAAGGGCTGGGAGAGAGAGGGTATGGCTATCATGTGTGCTAAGCAACGACATTTCATTAAGAAATTAATGCATGTTCATTATAGAGAATTTGGAAAACACAGGTCCATAGAGGGAAATAAAATCTGCCTATAATCCCACTAGCCAAAATAATTATTTTATATTGTGTTGTATTTCTTTCTCTCATTCATGGCCATTGCTAACTATTATTAAAGCCACAATTTTAATGACTCCTTCAGACAAATGTGGCCAATTTCAGTTATATAAAACCATTAAGTTGATCTTTTTGGCTAGTTCTAATTTATATCTGTTAAAAATAACTACTATGAATATTCATTACACATAACTTTGATTATCTATGATTGTCTCCTCAGAATAAACTGCCCAAAGTGGGATTACAGATTAAAAGAAATGTATGTTTTGTTTTGTTTTTTTAATTTCTGGTGTATTTTGTTAATTTCTCTCTGGAAAGTTTGCTTCTAGTTTCATTGTCAAGAACTAGCCTGTCGGTACAAATGAGTGTAACAGATTGACTGGATGAAGTAAGTAGCATTCATCTAGTTATGCTAATTTATTAAGAAAACATGACTCAAGTTGGTACAGTCAGAAAGAGGTTTATTGCTTGTGTGATGGGAGTCTCTTCCTCTTACTATATTAGTCTTATCCTCAGGTTAGGATTAAGATCTTAGCCTTAGTGGGAATGAGCAAGCTCAGTGACCCAGAAGCAAAGTCTCAAGCCCACCCTGGTCAAGCAGTTTCTTCCAACAAAGGTATAGTATTGCTGTTGGCACAACAACCACACCCTTTCTATTGTGTTAAATACTGCCACTTCCAACACTTCGCAACACGGGAGACCATGATGGCAGCCTGTCACTCTTACTCTGTTTTGCACAGCATCAGTTCTTGTGGAGGTTTAAAACATTTTAAATCATTAATTCTTATCCAATCAATCCCCTTTCTCTATGAAACTGTTTGTTGGATATCACATGTACGGGAGGGAAGCCATGTGGATCTGCCAATCTACTGGTCCATTCCTCTCACATGAGGAGTTACAGAAGAACATGCCATAACCCAGCCCTCCCTGAGTTCTGATTAAAATCTCCCCTTCTAAATTGCTTCCATGAGAAATGCTAATCTTTTAACATACCCCACCTCACTATGCCTTTTCACTCTCATCCTACATCGGAACTCGCCTTCCTTTATTGGTCGCTGCAGGGTCCTGCAAGTTATCATAAGTAGCTCAGTAAACGAAGCACGTACTCTAAGAAAAAAAAAAATAGGATGAGATGAATATTCATGCTCGCTCAGTATGAATTAAGTCAAGCAGTCAGCCACTTGTCAGGCGAGGTCACCGGAATCCATGTACGGTCCTTTCCTTCCTGAATTGGGGAAAAGACAACCATGTGCTTGAGAAAGCCTGGGAGACTAAATTTGTGAAAAGGAGTGCATCTTTGCTGAAAAGCAGAAATGTATTTACTTCTTGGTTGTTTACGACACCATAGCTGTGCTTACAGAAACAAATGATGTTATGCTTGGCTTGGTCCTACTCCTAAAGAGCCCAAGGAGATGTAAGCAGATATTTCTTTCAACAAATGACAGCTCCTCTATTAAGCAGCTGTTCTGCATGCATCTCTCTCCTCTGTGTTTAGGGACTAGCAGGGTACTTGTTATTCCCAGGATGTATTAAGTCGATGAAATCAAATGAGAAACTTTTTTCTTTCCAGCATTGTGCTGACAAATTGGTTAGGTATTTTTTTTTTTTATTTAAATCGAAGACATCTCACTAGTTTGAATTATTGATAAGAGAAATTGATTCTTGAGTGTTCCTTTTCTGGGGCCATAACTAAAATATGCTTGCCTTTTGGGTGTTCAAAACGGTTATTAAAACCTGTGAACAACCCAAGTAAACATAGCATTCCAGGTCCCAAGTTCCAGGCACTGCCTCTAAGTGTTCATCTGATAAACCATCGAGGTGGACTTCAAGTCTTATTTTGTGCAGAGACCACTGATCGATCCTCATTAATTACCCTACTTTGTCTCTTCATAGATATACAATAAGCTATAAGCTTTTATCAGATTATAAAAATATTTTGAATCTCCAATTATACAAGTACTACCTATTTAAAAAAAAAA
>JADRCD010235117.1:0-22500 GCA_019843815.1 Montemys delectorum
CTCAGGTCAGAGACAAACTACACACACACACACACACACACACACACACACACACACTTAGAAGTAACACAACACACTATTTTTTGCCCTACCCCTCTGTCTAGTACAAGACATTCTGAGTCATCCTCTCCTGAGCACCATCGATTACTGTTCTGAACAGGCTTGGACTTGTTTTCAAAAGACAGCTGGGCCTGGGGACCACATATCACTTCATTGTTATTAATTGTGTTATGAGCCAGAGCTGTAATGAAGACAGGTTTCGGTTGTTTCTAACTGTCGAGGGAGATGCAAATGCAGAGGCCCAAAAGCCACAGAGGGAGGACAAGCAGGACAGATTTTCTTTGTTTATTGGGCCCACGTGGTCATAAGATAAATGGTCAGCATCATGGGACTCTTGTGTAGACAGACCTTCCGTTTTTTTTCTGCTGCTCCCAGAGGCCCATAGATGTCACTAGCTTTCACCCAGAGTGGCTCATTAGTAACAGGAAGCAGAATGAAGCAAAAGTGGACTCAAAAATAACCGTAGAAACAAACTAAAAAGAGACGTTGTCTTCTGTGCAAATGAGTCCAGATCCTTATATTATGGTAGCAGAGATGCAGAGTGCACTGGGGCATCTACATGAAAGTGTTACACTTCAGAGGCTGATAGTCATGCATACCCTGACTTACCAATCCCACAAAAGCCTAGTATGCCCTTAGTCTTGAATATGGTAGGTTAGACCACATACCAAGAGAAAGCATAGTCTGTCTAATCCATCACCTCCATCAATTTGGGAGTCCAATTTCATGTGTAGGATTCTTAGCCTCTCTAATATCTATCTTTCAACCTCTCAGATTTAATGTTCTCTCCTTGCTTTCAGCTTATACATTACCAGACCCAGCTGCAATCTTCCTTGGTTTTAGAAATCCCTGGTCTATTGTATTTTTTTATAGCCAGCAGGAGGCTCATCTTCAGTCCTTGGGACAGGATGCATTATGACATCATCTGAGGTAACTTCAAGTTACCTGGTGCTTAAGTCCCTTAAGGACTCCACTCCTGAGCAAGGTCATAAATCCTAGAACTTTACAAACCAAAGCATAGGAAGACATAATATCAGATCAAGATTCACTCTCTAGCAGAGATTAGAGGCCCATGAAGAAGAGGCAAGTATCACAATAGTTGGTTTTCCTCACCTTGTTCTAAGGCTGAGAGAAGCCAGGCTAGAGGAGGAAAAAAAAGAGTAAACCAGACCTGTCAATCCAGAGAGTTTAAGAGAACAGAGAGAAAGAAGGATTTAAGTATTCGCCTCCACATAACTTAGAAGTCAATGGGTACTTGTCAGGGGTTAGACTGCTTGAGTCCAATCCAGCCTATAAATTGTTTACTTGGCAAGATAGCTGACTGCTCTCTGTCCTCTTTTCCTCTTTTATAAAATATGAGAAGAGTGAAAGCCTGTCCAGTTCCTGGGCTACCCGCCCATGTTAAAGGAAGAAATACAGTGACAAGAACAGAACCGTTTTCATACACTCAGTGTGTATTTGCTGTTTCTATTAGCAAGGCTTCATACACCACTCATTGACATTTTCTCCAAAGAGGCTACAAGTCATCCTCTGTCCACAAACAGAAGAGTTTCTTATCGCAGGCAACACAGGGATGCTGAAAGCTCCTGTGGTATTAGTACCTAAGTTGCCCATTTCTTTCTGTCACTTAGGTCACCAGATTAAGACTTGCATCTTGGGAAATATGCAAAGAAGACCATATGAAGGTGAGTTGCTAAGAAACATAGTGATACGTCCCCATCCTTTGGGTCTGGTGGGTGCCAAGGAAGGGGACCTTGGCAAGCTCTGATCCAGTCTGTCTCTGGTAAATACCAACTAGTAATAGGACCTTGCCCAGATTTACCAATCAACAGTCTTCAAGATCAAACACATTGCAAGGAAAATAAAGTTAAAGAGCCAAGTTATTCTGGTTAGCCTCAGTCCTATTCGAGTGCTGCAATCTAACCTAGTAACATGATTACTTATAGAGTTACTTAACTGTTACCTAATCAAGACAAGATTTCTGTTGTGGGAACTCCAACACTGAACCCCACAGAACAGAGAAGTCTGCTCACTCAAGCAAATACTTCATGGAGAACAGAGGACAAAGTCCAAGATCCGCCCATTTCTGTAGGAGCTGTTGTCATCAGGAGGCTTGATGAAATGTTAGTAGTGCTGATGTGTGTGTGTGAGTTGCTCTGAACTGTATTTCTAAGCTTGCTTAATCTTGAAGCTACCTCAGCTTTCCACACTGAGATTAACACTGCCCCAGCACATTCAGTGTGGGAGTATAACATTCACAAAGGGAAATAACTTGAAAATAAAGGAGACCAAAAGGCATAATTAACCCAGGCAACTGTTTTGTTCATTCAGTGACTGTAGTGGTTTGAAAGCCTTATAATTTGTCACAGTTCAGAGCAGTTTAAATCTCAGCTGTGCTCCTCTGAGAAATCGAGATGCTTCCCTTTCTTTATTCCTTCTGACAACCTATTCTTTTAATATCATCTTTGTTCTAAGATGGCATAGAACCTGCTCTTCCTTCATCACACACAGAGAAACTGCTAGCAGCAGCAGACATCTACCTCGCCACTAGGCTGCAATGAACAAATACACAATGAGTGAGCAATTCCAAATGGGTATCATCTCTCTCAGGTTCAAGTATCAGTTTGCTTGTTTTGTGGCTGTTAATCACCTCTTAAGCAAACAATTGCTTTATCTATGTACTGTGCCTCATTTCACTTTCAAATTATGTGTGTGTTTTCCTCCTAACAGCTTATTACGATCTATAATTAACAATTTTACTGAAAGCAGAGCTGAGCATTAAGAGAACCACATTCTATCTGAGAAGTAACTTGAAACAGAAGGCCTCTGTTTTCATTAGAGATTTGACAAACAGCTTCTCCCCTCTTTCTCTGTTGTGCTCTGTCATCTTCAGAAATTCCCAAGCATAGACACAGAAAGCTGAAATATTTCACATTTTGGCAAAATTTCAGTTTGTTACCTTCACACCTGAATAATCTTTGAACCATACACTAGACACAGTTTAGAATCCACAAAAAAGCACAGGAATGGCCAGGACCACTCCCAGAGCAAGGAAGAGGTATAAAAGTTTTAAAGACACAGAACACAGTTCTTGAAGCATATGCTAATGGCCTGGGGTAGATCCGGCTTGCCATCCACATAGCCAACAAACTCTTGCCTGAGAGACAGAGAGCAGTCTTTAGTTTGAGACAGCTCTACAAGCTTGGCTCTCATCTCTTTTTTCCTTTCATGTACAAACTTGAAGTCCTACTATGCTGCTCTTCTGAACCTAATTCTGAAGTGAGCCAGATGCATTTCTTTTACTGTCAGCACATTCTTCACTTGAAGCTGCCCTTTCTTCTGTCTTTTACTTTATATTAATATGAATAGCAACTAATTGTATCTCACCACTTGTGCTTCAAGAACATATCCCAATTCAAGGTGCTACAGGAGACTGGGAGATACCTCCACCAAAATGCCATGCTAGCAAAAAAGGCTATTTTTAACTGTTTATTTTAAAAGTTATTATTAGAGATTTAAAGGTTATTATTAGAGAAAGATTTATAAAATTGGCAAGATTCAGTTGTGTACAATCTATGAAGGCCACCAACAGACTCTAAAAGATTGTCCTAATCCAGTGGCCAAACAGATACATACATATATATGTAGATGTACATATGTATAGATGCATATATATGTATACATATATGTATGTACATATATGTACATTATAATTAAAGGTTGTATTATATATCCTTATTATATGGTATCAACACTTTTTCAAAAATAAAATTATTAAATATATTTTCAAAAATAATTTGGTAATGATTTTAACACAGAACAGTTGCCCAAGCACATGCTGTTCGCTGTCCAGAGAGTGCTTTTGTCTCCAATCTGCCTCCTTTGCTCAAGTTGTTCCTGGTTATGTCAAATGACAGAACTGCCTGGGATGATTATTAAGATTCTCCGTTTCCAAAGCTTGTTCCACATTTCATAAATGAAAATGCATCCGCTAAATAAGGTGGTGTGGGTTTTAACTGAAAACCTCAAACTCCGAGTTGAAGAGTGAACCAGGGGTAAAGAGGAAGTTGATGAGGAAAGCTCATGCAAAGGCTGATATGTATAAAATGCAGAGGAGAAGAAATTCACCACTGAAATTCAGTTTCTACAAGGAACATTTCCTGAAACAGCAGGAGCACTGGTTGGGCATAGGACTCAGACTCTCGGTGGCTGGTTTGCTTCACAGATGTTCCTTTCAGGGAAAAAGAAGAAAAACTGTTCTTCAAAGCAAGAAATATTGTGACTTAAATTGCATTCATGAGATTCTCTGATTTTAAAAAAAAAATCAATGTGTCAGATCAATTTTTCTTAAACAAGTTCATCATACGCTAGAGCAATGAGCCAATCAATAGGGAATGTTTTTCAGCCACTTCCTAGCCTTCCCACTTTAGTAATTGCTAGAATTTTATATCGACAGGCCATAGGATACTTTGAAGGCTGAATTGATCCATTAGCCTGTGGTGCTACAAGCATGGGCCGCAATAATGCTGTATTCCCTCCAGGGACCTGGTGTGAAATCAAATAGGAGGTAAGCCATTACATTATGCCTTTGACCCTGCAAGAGCCTCTATTGGAAACCTGGGAGAGAGGAAAAACAAAAAGAACCAAAAACAGTATGGCAGGGGACAGAACACAGCAGGAAGAAGCAGTCATCAGTGACTGGAGAGGGAGGAAATGCTCCGATATCCCCAGCCTGGCTGTAGATGGTCCACTAAACGCAACCTTTAGTGTGGTTCTGGTGACATCCAAAGTTGCGCAGCTACAGTAAGGATAACAAGCTTAAGAGGTTTCTGAAGGGGAGCTCACTGTTGCTTGTCAGTATCATCTTGGTGTTGAATCTTCGTGCAAGGTTTTCATTTAGCTGCAATGAGAATAAATGCGTGTGCCTTGGGCAAAGAAGAAAGGAAGCCATATCCAGCCTGACAAAGGAGAAAGAAGCAAGAGTGCAGGGAAAAATGGGGACACGGTCTACCTTTTGCCAGGAGGTAGACTTATATATCTTGTTTGTATAACCTGATGGTTTTGTGTGTTGCCATAATAGGGATTATAATACACAAAACACCTATGAGAAACCAGGGTTCATTCATTACAGAGAAATTACCATATAGAACCAGATCATACTGCCTTCTGCAATCTAAAATTTAGCCCTGGAAATAGGAAATAAAATCCAACAGAAAGTATTCTATAATATTCTGGTAAAAAGCAATGATTTCCCCATTTCATCGGTGCTGGTAATCTGCTAATCAGAGCTATCCATTAGCTGCCCTGTAGACCACAGTTACACAGGCTTCTCCTGAGTGTCTACAGAAAGCAAATTTGCACAGGAGATAGAAATCTCCCACTACATTCTAGTGTGCTTAACCTTCAGCTTGTATGTGGAAATTATGCATGCCTTATTAACACTCAAAAGCCAATCTCTTATTGCCCTCAAATACAAGCAAGGGTAGATGTGTTCGCTATATTGTTTGCAGAACGGCTGGATCTTTGCAGCCAGTTGCTGGCTGCTTAGGTCTGACCTCAGCAGAGAACAAATATCTATTTTCTGCTATGACATGTTGGGTACCAGATATCTCAAAGGACACTGACCTGCTTGGAAACTGACATTTTTTTTTCAGTTTCCATGAAATCCTTACTAAATGAGCTCATCTGGGTATTTTCTCAGTATGTTTCATAGTCAGAGCTGAACCAGGACTTCATAAAATATAATACCTCTGTTTTGTCAACAAAAAGTTAACAAAAAGTTACCTTTCAGTTTTCCATATAAGAAGTTAGACATGGAGAAAAGAAAATTATCAAAATGATGACTATTTCAATAATAAGTTTGTTTACTATGGCAGTAAGTTACGTTCTTGATAGAGTTAAATGACATGTACTTTGTAATATATTTATCTGATGAAATCTTCACTAAATTTTGAAAATTAATAGATGGCTCAGGGTTAACTAAAACCCTGAGTTTTGGTTTTCAGCACCTATCTCCAGTGGCTCACAACCATATGTAACTCCACATCCAGAGGGATTGAACCTCTGATCTTTACAAGAGCTACTGTATATTTATGTGTACATAACCACACATAAATAATCAAAACCAAAATAGAATAATAAATAAATTATGGAAAGCTAAAACTGCATCTAAAATCAACTGTGGCCTATGGTAACCAGTCAAATAGTAGTTTGCCAACCTTTCCTGAGTTACAGGCCTGTAGACAAGCCTGTCATTCAGGTGCAAGTTTAAAGATGCGGGGAACATTATCTCTATACAAAATGAAATAGTGGGCTCCTGTCAAAACTCCCATCAATTTGTGGAAATATATGTTTTTTAGGACTTGAGATTTGTTAACTCCAAACCAGTATCGTGGCATCTATAATTTTAACATTATAAGTGTATCTCAGACATATAACCTGGCACTGGAAATGACTGGTTACATAGGTTTGTTAAGTGCTCTGAATTCTCCTTGTTCAAAGTAAACATGAACAAATGGCATGTTTTGAAAAGGAGAAATCATAGTCCTACACCAAATCACAAGGGCCAGAATGTCTAGACATTATATTTATGAGCCTTAAAGTTCAGGAAGCACTCTTTAATTGTGTCTCAAGTCTCTTGCAGTCCCTGAGATGGCATTCATCGATTGTCATACCCTGACTCACAATGCAAAGAAATGCCTAAGCTGAACTGAGCCCCCAAATTTCATTGTGAAGCATGTAAAATGTTTCCATTTTAATAAACCTACTAAAGTATCATATGATAGTCTGATAAATGTATTTTGCTCTTAAGTTCTGCAGAACTTATTCTATGATTAAACAGGAGAAGTGTCTGTAAGAAGTACAGGAGGAAATACAGATAAGCAAAAAAATTTAAAAGCCAGTAAAGACAACTGAAAGAAGTTTCCACCATAGAAAAGATAATCATGCTGTGGACACTTTATAACAGGAAGTATATTTATGCCTATAGTATGCATGTGTTATTGTGGACATTTCATAGAATGAGGAAAACCACTGTCAATAGTTTACACTGAAGATTGTGCCATAGGGACATTACTGGTCACAGTACACCACAGTGCCACAATGGTTTCTAGTGTTTACTCTCACTAGTTTCTGGATGGTTTAAATGTAAGTGACACTCATGTACTAACTGTGCCCTCTTCATTTCTCATTTTATTAATTTGTGGCAAATGTTTTGGATTAGTTTGCTGAGAGCTTTTCAATATTACCTTTTTTTCCAAAGAATTAATTCTCTGGTTCTGTGTACTGTTATTTTATACTCCTCTTGATTAATTTCTGCCCTGTTCTCATGGTTTCTTGCCATCTGCTACTTACAAGATTGGCTGATTCATGTTTTTCTAAGAATTTGAAGTATACCATTACATTCTATCCCTTTTTAATTGTTTTGAACTAAGGATTTTTACCTATACTTTCCTCTTACAACTGTCTTATAAGTGTCCCAAAAGTTGTGTGAAGTTGTGCTCTCAATATCATTTGATTCTAAGATTCTAAAATTTACTCCATGATTTCTTCCATAGCCCATTGATCGTTCAAGAGTATGTTGTTCACTTGTAAAGTCTGTTGTCATTTCTGTAAATGTTCACTTGCTGTTTATTTTTAGGTATTGATTTCTAAACCTAATCCACAATTATCTAAGACAAGAAATTGTTTAGATGATTTTTATTTCTTAAGTTTTGTTTTTGTGGCCTAGAATGTAGTCTAAATATGGTCCCACAGTATGCTGTGAGGAATGTATTTGTTGTGTGTATTGGGTGAGACAATATACATGTGTACAGTACATTCAATCTGTTTGGTTTGTGGTGTAAATTGCTTCTCAGATTTCTTCATTGATATTTACTTCAGATGCCCTGCCTAGAGATGAGAGTGGGAAATTAAAGCTGACCAATATTACAAGATGAAATGTGTGTAGCAATTTATGACAATTCGTGTTTTTTATATGAAATTAAAATCCTCAAAATTTGATGCATATACTCCTAATTATACCTTACTGTTGAATTCTCCCCTTCATTTGTGTCTAATGATATTGAAACGAAGTTTACTCTATAAAATACTAGACTAGCTGCTTGAACCTGTTTTCAGCTTCTACCCAGTTGATAGAGAAACGCTCATCCTTTGATTACCATCAGTAGGCTTCTCCATCAAAACTCCTACTCAGTTCTTCAAAACCTGAAAGAGAAATTGAAAAAAAAATGTATTAAGCTGTGAAGGGAAACCAAAAAAAAAAAAAATCAAATGATTAACCAAATAACCCTGCATGATTAAAAAATTAGATGAATCAGCATTCCTGGTTTTAAGTTATATTACAGAACTGTAGGAAGAAGGCATTGTACTGGCTTAAAAAACATAAATTTATAACTGAACTAGCACTGAGGAGTCATATATAAATCCACACTTCTCATTTTTTTTGACAAAGAGGACAAAAAAACCAAATTGGAGTAAAAGTTTGAAGAGGTGGTGCTAATTAAACTGACACATATATAGAAAAATGAACTTTGATGTTTTTTCCAATTAATTTATTAATTTATTTACTTTGCATGCTGATTTCAGATTTCTCTCCCTTCTCTCTTCCAGTCTCTCCCTCTCATCTTACCTTCTCCCATCCCCTCTCCATTTCCCTTTAGAGAAGGGGAGGCTGCTCATGGATATCAATCTGCCTTGACTATCAAATTGCAGTAGGACTAGGTGTATCTTCTACTATTTAGGCTAGAAAAGGCAGCCTTAGTTAGAGGAAAGAGACCCAAAGACAGGCCACAGAGTCAGAGATAGCCCCTACTCCTACTGTTAGATGGTCCTACATGAAGACTAAGCTGCATATCTGTTACATATATGTGGAGGGCATAGATCTGCCCCATGCATGCTCTCTGGTTGGTGGCCCAGAAACTGGGCCCAGGTTAATTGAGTCTATAGGTTTTCTTGTGCTATGCTTAACCTCTCTGTCTCCTTCAAGCCTTCCTCCTTCTTTTCCACAAGATTTCCTAGCTCTGCCTAATGATTGGCTGTGGGTCTCTATCTGTTTCTATCAGATGCTGAGTGAAGCCTCTCAGATATCAGTTCTGCTAGGCCCAAGGGAAAATGCTTGAATATCACTGAGAAGGGGAAATAAAATAGACATCGGTGGTGGATGGAGAGGGGGAACTGAGTGAAAGAAGAGGTTGGATGGGGAACAGGGGGAATTAAGTGTGGGGAGGACAGATGGATAGAGATCTGGGAGAGAGAACTAGAATCAATTGTGGTGTGGGTGACATTTTTTGATGAACTTAAACCTAGGTCATTGGAAACTCACAGGAATCCATGAAGATGACCCTAACTGAGACTCTCAGCAAAAGGGAATATTGAACCTGAACTGACCTCTTCCTGTAACCAGTGACGGGATGGAACACCAACCCAACCACAAAACCTTAGATCCACAATTTGCCCTGCCTACAAGATATGCAGGGATAAAATGAGTGCATAAATTGAGGGAATAGCCAATCAATGACTGGCCCAACTTGAGACCCATGCTATGAGTGAGACCAACCCTGACACTATTAATGAGCTTAGAGTCTTTGTTGTTGTTGTTGTTTTAATATTACAAAATTACACTTTATTTCACTTCCTTCCCCTTTTAAAAATGCAAAATATGGCATTCTAAATATGTTGTTTTATACGTTTTGTTCATGTTACAATAAATCTTTTATTTAGTTTTATAGATACAGAACCTTAACTCTTACACTGCACAAAACTCACCTCCAAATGGATTGTAGACCACAGAGTAAGACCTGGTATCCTGAATCTGACAGAGCAGAAAGTGGGGAATGCACTTGATTTGATGTACATGAATTTCTAAGCATAGGAAAGGACTTTCTGAACAGGATGCTGATAATGTAGGAACTAAAACCAACAATGGACAAATGAGACGTTATGCAACCAACCAACAAAATGAAGCAACAACATTAAAAAACAACAAACAAACAAAAACCTCTTCTGTATAGCAAAGGATACTATCACTTAAGAGAAGATACAACCTACTGAGTGAAAAAAAAAACTTTACCAGTTAGCCATGTAACATGATGATTAGTATTTAGAATTTTTAAAATTAAACAGCAAAATACCAGATAACCCAATTAAAACTTGGAGAATAGGACCAGATAAATTGCTTAGTTGTTAAGAGCAATTTTGCTCTTCCAAAAAGACCTGGGCTTGATTCCCATCATCCACATGGTGACATAATTCATGGTCTAGTTATCCAGTGCCATTTTCTGACCTTCACAGGTATCAGTCACACATATTTTATACATACATGTATGTAAGCAACACACTCAGACACATAAAATACAATCAATAAATATCTTTTTAAAACTTAGACTATGGTCCTAAACAGAGAGTTCTCAAAAGATGAAATACAAATTCCTAAGAAATACTTTTTCAATGGTCAAAATCCTTAGCCATCAGAGAAATGAAACTGAAACCTACTTAGACATATTTCATCTTACTCCTTTAAGAATGGTTAAAATCAAAAAGAAAATGACAATAAATATTGGTATGGATATGGAAAAACACTCATTTATTGTGGGTAGAAGTCCAAACTTATGCAGCCATTATAGTAATCAATGCAGTTCTTCTTCAAAAATCTAGAACTATATCTGTCACATGGTCCAGCTTTCCCATTCTTGAACATTTACCTAAAGGGCTATATAGCCTACTGCAGAGGTACTTACTCATCCATATTCACTGTTGTTTGCTGTGTGACAATACATTTCCTTGGGAGATGCAACTTACATGTCTACTCACACTAGATCCAGAGTCCATGGAGAGACCAAAATATGAGGGTACCACCAAAGACCAAGTTGGTAAACTAAGGAGTTTTATTGGGTGACTTACAGAAATGTTCAAGAGCAGTTATTTGTAAGAATAGAAATGACTCAAAGGCAACTGTGTCACCAAAGCTCACCCGAGCACAGGCGATAGCTCACAAAAGCTGGAAACCTGGGTAACCTGGGTAACCCTGTGGCAGCTCAACAGACTAGAAGATATCTTTTGCAGGTACCTCAGTTTGTCTAAACCTCCTCCAGAAAGCTCCACTTGTCTCCGTTTCTTCCAGACAGCTGGTCTCTTCTTTCTTTGTAGTTGGCTTCTCTGAAAACCTCCAGAGAGTCTTTACAATTTGGCTTCTCCAGGAAGCCTCAGATTTGCTTGTTTATTCTTAGAGAGAGTGGTGTAGTGCATCTGGTAAGTTTCTGGGACTTCTGGAAGCTAATTTTGAGTCGTTTGCCTCCCTGCTTAAGGAGCTCTCCATCAAGAAAAATGTTTCTATCTCAGATAAAACTGCTACACAGCAATGCTCTGTTTACAATAACCAAGAAATGGAAACAACTTTGACATCCACCAACTGATGAATGGGTACTGAAAATGTAGTACATTTACACAATAGAAAATTATTCAGCTGTTAATAAAATTTACAAGCTAATCCATAGAGCTAGAAATAATTATTCTCAGTCAGGTAACCTAGACCCAGACAAGCTTCACTTTTTTTTCTCTCATTTTTAGATTTGGATCTTTGAATATTTAGGTATCTATGTTTCTTTTTTTTTTTCTTGTATCTTTTTTCTAGACAGGGTTTCTCCATGTAGCCTTGGCTGTCCTGGAACTCACTCCGTAGACCAGGCTGGCTTTGAACTCAGAAATCTGCCTGCTTCTGCCTCCCAAGTACTGAGATTAAAGGCATATGCCACCACTGCCTGGCCAAATCTATGTTTCTTTTGAAATCATCATACAGTCTGGGAAAGTAGAAAGTGACTGGAGCATGAGGAGCAATTCAAGTGGAATTGTTTTCTGGACACAACATGGCAGTTGCACATATGAACTCACGGTGATTGTGGTTGTGACAGTGTGTGCAAGATCTGTACAAGCTCAAACCAGACAAAATCCCCCATGGAGGATTCTATAGACATGAAGTCTTAGTCATAACTGAGGAACAACTTGCAATACATGGCTGCTTGAGGAGGAGAGAGTCTGTTTTCTTTCAATGTATGAACTCTGAGAAGTCAACCTCACTCCAGAAGATGGTCTCATAGAGAAGAGTATTTGGGCAGAACATGTGGACCTCAATGGTGTTCTGTTTGGTTGTTTGGTTGGTTGATTTTTGGTTTTGTTTTGTTTTATTTAGAACATAAGTTTCATGGACAAGGAGGCTGGTGGGTTATCTTGGAGGAGCTAAGGGAGGGAGAATGAGTATGATCAAAATATATGAAATTTGTAAAACAATTAAAGGAGATCAAGGGAACACAAATTAGGAAGAAGGAAGTCAAAGTATCACTATTTGCAGATGATATGATAGTATACATAAGTGACCCCAAATTATAGGAGAGAACTCCTACAGCTGATAAACACATTTAGTAAAGCACTAGATAAAAAAAATAACTAAAAAATAATAAGTAGCCCTTCTGTATACAAATGGTAAACAGGCTGAGAAAAAAATAGGGAAATAACACCCTTCACAATAGCCACAAATAATATATCTTGGTGTAACTCTAACTAAGCAAGTGAAAGATGTATATGACAAGAACTTCAAGTTTGTGAAGAAACAAATGGATTATGCCTTTAATTTTACCTTAGCTCCTTTTATCTATCTCATGGAGTGTTGCTGTCTCTCTCTCTCTCTCTCTCTCTCTCTCTCTATATATATATATATATATATATATATATATATATATATATATATATTTGTGTGTGTGTGTGTATACATATACATATGTATATTTGTGTATGTATAAAGCTTTATTAGGACTTTTGTACAACTTATTTTGAACATATTTACACCTCTTTCCACTTCAGTTCCTCCAAGACCCTCCCATATCTCCCTCCCAACCTCATATCCTCTTAAAAAAATAATGACTTGCTAACCATATACTTATGAGTATGACATTATCCACTAGAAACAGTCTACCTACCAAGGGCCATATACCTAAAGAAAATAGGCAATCCTGTCCATAGTAGCCATCAACTATCCGTAGTGGGAATTTGTAAATCTCTCTCCAGCCTTTGCTGCAATTTGATTGTCTTAACATTGTGCAAGTCTTGTATAGGCCATGACAGCTGCTATAAGTTCATAGTTTCAATGCTGCTGTCATGTGTAAAAGATGTTGCTTCACCCAAGTCCACCCTGTCCTCTGGCTCTTAGAATTCTTCTACTCCTCTTCAGTTCCTGAGTACCAAAGAAAACAGTGTGTGATACATGGAGAGATTTTAAACAGTAGAGAAGCAGAGGAGTTCAGGAGATAAATAAACAGTACTGAGGATAGCTTTCAAAAGCCATGTGAAAAATGTGTGTGTGAATTGTATGTTTGTGTGAATTATGAATTACATTAATATACTATATAATTATATATGTATACATAATATATCAGTATTAATTATATTATAAGTTTATACTATTATAATATAAGCATATATTTAATTATAGTATATAGTTATAAAATTATATCATATATATTAGTTTAAATGTAATTTATCTACATTTATCATGGAGATAATATTACTCTCAGAAGCTATTGGCTGCCAAATTAAAATTTCAGTGCCAGATGTGGAGTATTTTATATTGAGATATTTATTAGAGGTATCCCAGAGACCCACAAAACAACATTGCATTGCTCTTTGTTGCTTACTAGAACTCAATGTAAAAACTGTATTATTGAAGACACTACACATTTTGGTCACAGGACATGTGGAAAGTAAGCTGATATTGACCTGGTATGTTCCTTCTTTCTAGCAAGCTTTCATTGTCCTAGAAGGTGCTATGCAGGTGTCTGAAGAATAACAATCGTTAATAGTCTTATCTAGCTACATTAACAACTGTCTTGGCAAGATATGTAAGGTATGTTTTTCATATAATAATGGCATGACTGCTATGGTAATATCCAACCACTTTCTCATTGAATTTAAGGCCTGTTCCATAAGGCCTGTTCAAGGCTTAGTACTCTAAGTCTGGACAAGAATCTATAGCTGGAAAGCCCTGTGGGAAATCCTACTGCTATTACTTTGTTAAATAGACATGGTTTCACATGATATTCTACATATATACGTAGTCTTTCCCATAAGTTAGTGTGTTCCCAGTCCTTGTTTAAGAAGCTTCTTTTTACAGTGGACGGTGGTTAACAAAGACATTCACAACTGGACAGAGTACAGAAGAAAATGTCTATGGAGTGCTTATCTTCACCCATAAATGGGATCTTTCCCTCTCCCTGCCCCTTCTCTCTTACCTCTCCTCCTCGCTTACCCCCAACCCCTCTGCTCTCTGTTATTTCAATTTAGTGTTTTATCTATCTTGTATAGCATTCCTGATCCCTTCATCTGCTTTGTTGAGATGATCTACTGGTGCATTTCACTGTAATTTGTTTGATTCACTGAAAATATTTTTTCAAAAATCTTTTTTTTCTTTTGGTTTTTCAAGACAGGGTTTCTCTGTATAGCTCTGGCTGTCCTGAAACTCACTCTGTAGACCAGGCTGGCCTCGAACTCAGAAATCTGCCTGCCTCTGCCTCCCAAGTGCTGGGATTAAAGGCGTGAGCCACCACCGCCCGGCCAAAAATCTTAATTTTGGTGAATTATTCATGAGCAAAAGAGAGAACCATTTCCCACAAGTTGTTCTCTGAATGCTATGTATGCACTATGTCACACATGCATACAAACACACTGTGTTTTTTGAAAACACACATACAGTAAAAGCCACTAAGATAGGTATGGTAGTTCATTTCTATTCACAGACAAATGAAAATTCTAGAGCAAAAAGTAAAAAAGGCAAAGAAGAAACTGCAGAAGTCAGATAAAGTGAAAATACTGCTAAATCTTTAGTGAAAAGTGGGATCCCTATCTAAGTCCCCAGAAGATGCAACACAGAAGGCATAAGATGGACAAGATAAGTTAGTCGGACTTGAGGACATTTGCCTTTCCCTTTATTCATGCATGGTCAAGGCTGTATTGGCCAAAGGTCCAGTGTCTACAGAGCTACCTTCTTCACTCTACTAACTTCTCATTTTTGTCTATCAAAAGCTTCTTCTGGCTATTGTTTCTGACTGTATTCTGGGCAAGTTTTCTTGCCTTCGCAAGACTCTAGGTAACCCATTGGGTTGTTTCTACTGCAAGAGATGTCTCCTGCACACTGTGGCTCAGGTAAGTAGCCAAAGCACTGAGATCTGAATATAGAGAAAATATCTGTATTTATTTTGAAGACTTCCTAGTGAGATGAACCTGTGTATATCAAGCATTGTTCTAGAGCTTCAGAGCTCATAGGTTAAATAGCAATGTAGGGTCAGCCAGGCAGCTAAAATCAATGGCCTAACTGATGACATTATGTTCTGGGATATCGTGCTTAAGAAAGATTTGAAGTTCATGAAATTTATCCCCATCACTACATATATAGCTACCCTTCCTTGTGTGCTTTACTGCCCAATCTAAGCCTTCAGGAGCCTGGACTTTTAGAGTTATATCAGTGTCCATATCTTCCGATAACTATTGCTTCCCAAGGCTATATCATACCCTGGGGATCTGTCCAGTTGAGTTCAGGCCCTATGGCTTGTTTTCTATTCTTAGCCTCTTAGAGTAGCTCAGTTTTCAATAGAAGGTACCCAGTCACTGTCCTCTAAGTCTTACAGTGAGGAGGGAAGACTCCACCATTCTGCTGACCCATTTGCCTCAGGAATAACTTTCACTTACACTTCCATCTGGATCGAATACATGTGAGGACTTTGGGGTTGTCATGAGTATTGGACTGACAATCTGTTTACCCTAGGGCTTCCTGCTTTATCATTTGAATGAGGCTTCAGCTTCTCCTCCACTAACAAGAGAGACATATAGCAAGAGCTGTATTAGGCCTAGCTTGCTATTTCCCTGTGCTCCCTCACTTTTTTTCCTCTGTGTATTTCAGGTATCCTAACACTAACCTTGGTAAATTTCCAAAGCTCTTTCTTACTTGTGTGTATGAGCTATACCTAGCCAAATAATGCTTTATTCCACAGTTTGGTTTAGGGATCAGTGAGTGACCCAAAGTGGTAGGTAACATCCCATGGTAGGATGGCCACATGTGTGATGAAGCAAAGGAGCTTCTACAACTTCACTTAACAACTTCTAACATTTGGAGACATTCTATCTACAGAAAAAAATCATATAGAAATAGAAATAATGAGTAGAAAGATAGATGTATGGATGAATCTATGGGTGGATGAACAGACAAACAGATGGGAGGGGTGAATAGGCATATGGACAGTCAGATAGATGGGCAAATGGATGAGAAGATGAGTGGAAAGATGTATAGAAAGACAGATTGACAGATGTCAGATGGGTAGGCAAATGGTTGAATGAATTAATTTTTGAGGACAATGCTAAGAAAATGAAAAGTGCACCTAGAATCTAAATACTTGGCACTAGTCTTTAAAGTCCTAGGTTCTAGGATACAACTTTTATTGTATAATCTGAACCTATTCCTTTTGTATTCTTATTGATTTTATGTAACTTTCATCTTGTAGTACTAGAAACAATATGTACTCTGTTTAAATACAATACTTTTTGACATCAAAATACTGTTCTTCATACTGACAGTAGGGCAGAATAAATGCAGGCCTCTTCTGGAGCCACTTTACCTAGTACTCATTCAAAGTTCTTGAACTGATCTTCCTTTATGTATGCATAGAAAGATAGAAATATATGCACACAATTACATTTAATGTGTGAAAGGGCCAAAAATTTGAAAGAGAGCAAACAGGAACATATGGGAGGACTTGGAATGAGAAAATTCTAACAAAGTTTCCCTCAGCAACAGATCATGCACGGCCAGAAGTCATTTAGCAAGGTTTATTCAGTCTTCTCCTGACTCTTGCACATGAACATGCCCACAATTCCAAGAATATCCAACTCTTTTATCACCCCCTGACTGAGTGGAACTCATGCTCATAAAGGTTCTGTAGATTTGCTATAGCAAGAGAGGGACTAGTAAACCCATGGCTTTCCAATATCATTTGTGCATTTTAATTCACTCCAGATGTTACCTGAAATTTAAAACAAAGCTAGGATAATCCTTGGATGGTTTTACCTTGTGAATATAGAATAAAGTCATGGTGTGGACACTATGCCTAGTGGACACATGCTCATGAAACAGAAGTCAGTGCTAAGCCTCTGAAACATGAAGTAAAGGGCTAAGTTAGGATATAGGATACAATGTTCCTAAGGATTCAAGATGTGCCCATTGGAAGGAAGGAGGGAAGATAAAAGTTGAGCCTTTGTTTGGAATCCTAAATTAAACAGCTTTATGGACATGAAATCTTTTCCTTATTTTAGAGATTATTATATAATTACATCATTTATTTCTACACTTTCCTCCCTCCAAGCCCTCTCACATGCTCCCCATTTGCTCTCTTCCAAATTTATAGCCTTTTCTCTCATTGTTATTATATACATATATATATATATATATATATATATATATATATATACACATTTACACCTATGTATAACCTGATAAACCTACATGTTACTCTTGTATATGTTTCAGAGTTGTTCATTTGGTATTGGATGACCAACTCCAGTACTCTTCCCTGGAGAGGACTATTTCTCCCTCTCTCAACATTAGTACTTTGTGTAGGGTTAATGCCTCTTGGACATTCTCCATCTACTTTTTAAGTGTTAATTATTTTTACTCATATGTATGTGTCTGCAAGAGTTTGTGTATTATATATATATATATGCAAGTGCTTAACAGAAATCTGACCCTTGGAACTTGAGGTATGGGCAGTTGTGAACTGTCTGATTTGAGGGTTCTGGAAATCAAACCCAAGTCCTCTCCAAAAGTAAGCACTCTTAACCACAGAGTCATCTCTCCAGCACTGTGACAAGGAACAGTTTCAAGAATAATAAGTTCATGTTTTAGTGCAAGAGCAACAAAGTTTAAAGTCTTTGAACACATGAATACAAATAAGTATAATTGAAATGATGTCACCCTCCCAACTGACACATGCCACAGAGAAGTTCTCCTCGGCTGCTTCCCTTGAGAAGTCATGCTCTGGAAGACAACATTAGTTTACCTAAACCTGGGGACAATGTCATGTCTATTTTATACAAAGTGAATTTCTTCACTTGCCCCTTGGATCTAATAAAAACTTGTATCCACGACAAATCAAAGTTTACCTCAACAGGATAAAGAAAAGACTTTTTCCTATCCGAGGCTAGTTCTAAACTTTCTAAGTCCACTAGGCTAATTAAGCACAGCTGGGTTGACATCAGTCCTGCTCAAGTGTGACAATTAAGCTGACAAGAAAAAAAAATCAATCATCACTAATCACTAAATCTTTCCAGAGGCTATCAGAGCTGCTAACTGGGTCAAGAAGAGCTAGATTGTTCTCACTTAGAGGCCAAATGGTTAAAGAGTGCAAGAGGATCAAGGACCTCCACATAAAACTAGACACACTGAAACTAATAGAAAAGAAAGTGTGGAATAGCATTGGGCACATGGGCACAGGGGAAAATTTCCTAAGCAGAACACCAATAGCTTCTGCTCTAAGAACAAGAATTAACAAATAGGATCTCATAAAATTGCAAAACCTCTATAAAGCAAAGGACACTGTCAATAGGACAAAATGGTAACCAACAGATTGGGAAAAGATCTTTTCCAATCCTACACCCAATAGAGGGCTAATATACAATATATACAAAGAACTCAAGAAGTTAGACTCCAGAGAACCAAATAACCCTCTTAAAAATGGGGTACAGAGCTAAACAAAGAATTTTCAACTGAGGAATATCAAATGGCTGGGAAGCACCTAAAAAATGTTCAACATCCTTAGTCATCAGGGAAATGCAAAATAAAACAATCCTGAGATTCTACCTCACACCAGTCAGAATGGCTAAGATCAAAAACTCAGGTGACAGCACTTGTTGGTCTGGATGTAGAGAAAGAGGAGCATTCTTCCATTGCTGGTGGGATTGCAAGCTGGTACAACCACTCTAGAAATCAATCTGGCAGTTCCTCTGAAAATTGGACATAGTACTATCTGATGACCCGGCTATGCCACTCCTGGACATATACCCAGAAGATTCTCCAACATGTAATAAAGACACATGTTCCACTATATTCATAGCAGCCTTATTTATAATAACCAGAATCTAGAAACAACCCAGATGTCCCCCAACACAGAAATGGATACAGGAAATGTGGTCATCTACACAATGGAGTACTAATTAGCTATTAAAAACATTGAATTTATTAAATTCTTAAGCAAATGGTTGGATCTGAAGGATATCATCCTGAGTGAGGTAACCCAACCAGAGAAGAACACACATGGTATGCACTCACTGATTAGTGGATATTAGCCCAGAAGTTCAGAATACCCAAGACAAAATACACAAACCACATGAAACTCAAGAAGAAGGAAGACCAAAGTGCAGGTACTTTGATCCTCCTTGGAAGGGGGAACAAAATACCTATGGAAGGAGTTACAGAGACAAAGCATAGAGCAGAGACTGAAGGAATGACAATCCAGAGACTGCCCCACGTGGGTATCCAATCCATATACAATCACCAAGCCCAGACACTATTGTGGATCCCAACAAATGCTGGATTACAGGTGCCTAATATAGCTGTCTCCTGAGAGGCTCTGCCAGTGCCTGACTAATACAGAAGTGGAGCTCACAGCCATCCATTGGACTGAGAATAGGGTCCCCAATGAAGGAGCTAGAGAAAGGACCCAAGAAGCTGAAGGGGTTTGTAGCCTCATAGCAGAAACAACAATATGAATTAACCAGTAACCCCAGAACTCCCAGATACTAAACCAGCAACCCAAAATTACACATGTTGGGATTCATGGCTCCAGTTGCATATGCAGCAGAGGATGGTCTAGTTATTTATCAGTGGGAAGAGAGGCCCTTGGTCCTATGAAGGCTCTATACCCCAGTGTAGGAGAATGCCAAGGCCAGGAAGCAGGAGAGGTTGGATTGGAGAGCAGGAGGAGGGGGTGGGAGTAGGGGGTTTTTCGGAGGGAAAACCTGGAAAGGGGAGAACTTTTGAAATGTAAATAAAGAAAATATCTAATTTTTAAAAAGTGCAAGAGGATGCACTTTTCCCTGGAAGACAACCTTGGTGCAAGCACCCCATGTCATGTTTTGAGATACCAAAATCTAACCAAAGTTGATGTTAGCTTATTATTCTAAATACTTTGCATTATATCCAATTCTGCTTCAAACTGGGAATCAGAGAAAAATGCTTGTGATCATTGATTGTCATTTATTGTCACCCAAATGATGACTCTCTGGAAGTTTGTTTAAGAGTTCCTTTGCATAGGCTGCATCCCTTTATGAACCTACATTCCCCATGAGTAGATTTTGCTAACAGCTTCCTGGTGCATGGTCTAAACCTGGCAAAGCTTATATAGACCTGGAGCAGAAGAAAACATAGGCAGGAAGTTAGCAACAACAAAAGCTGCCAGCCAGACTGAATTGCTTGTGGAAGACATCATCAGATCGTAGCACTCATCAGATGTAAAGCACCAATGAAAAATCCACATACACATGTGCGGCTATGCATGCACACATAGGTAAACATGCCTATGCATGTGCCCCCATACATGCATGCATGTGTGCCCACATTCACACAAACACATACACATGCACAAATGCATGTACATATCACAAAAACTAAGTAAGAATAGACTGCCAACAATTCAGGTGAGTGCTAAGTAGGAAGCCAGTGCCCCCCTGAGAGCTGCCTCAAGCCTTATCACTCTCATTTAGAGGAAGACAGTTGTTAACAAGTGGGACCAATAAATGTGAGGGGGTTTTATGGGATGCTTTATACTGCATCTGTCAACAGGAGTTCTAAGGTAAGAAATGGCACCAGTTTCCATAAGCAGAATTTAGTGTGTTAAGAACAAGACCATGTTCCATCAATAGGGAACCCACCTGCCCATATTAAGAATGTATTGCCAAAAGAGAGAAATGGTAAGGGACATTATGGGGAAAGTTTGAATGAAGTAGTCCTGATCATGAATGAATCCCAGTTAACAAGCAAGAGGCACTGTTCTACTCCACACTCTGTTCTGAAACTCTGAAGGTGCAGGGTACACAAAATGAAATGTAAATTCTGTTTCCCTGAAATGTTCAAAGCCATTGTCTTGTCCCACCATACCACCTGTCCATTTGAAAGCAAATTATGGAATTCTGACTTGTCCCTTAGCCCTAGTGAGGAATTGTGTAAAGGATCACTCTATCATTGTGCCAAAAAGAACAGATATAGAACTTGTGCCTGAGAAGTCAAAGCCATAGCCATATCACAGTCTATGCTATCATCACCCATTGCCTCACTATTTCTTTAACCTCTTCTCCCAATGCTGAGCTCCTTAATTACATAGTTTGACCTCCCCAACTCAAGAAAAGAAGGACAAGCAATGTGTGATCCAGTGCCTAACCAGAAGCCAAAAAATAGAGGAATGACTGGCTGTTCTATTGGTAGAGAATGAAACGCATCATCGCATGGACTATCTCTGTGACAGCAAGAAAGGCAGGATGAATGGTATAGTTCTTGTTATCAATAGTGAGCCTTCCCAAGAACTTCTTTTGCATTCCCACTGTGGTCATGCAGAAGGTTTACCAGGTCAGGACAAAAACTGATAAAGAGCAGGATAGCAAAGACTTTAACAAATTCTGACAGTTTCCTATTATATACCAGCTGGAGTCTCTGCAGATCTAGAGAGAAGAAAACAACAGGCAAGTAAGAACTTTAGTATCCCTAATGTGTCATTCTCACAACCTGTTTCCCTCTCTCCACATGAAAATAGGACGCAGAAGCTCATGGGCAAAGGCATAGACAGGTGAGGCTATACTTTAGCACTGATGGCCAGGCCACCGAGGTAGAGCCAGATCGATCTGCTGCTATCACATAGCCATCACCAGTAGCTTACAACATCCATCTGTTAGTCTACAGTGTGGTAAATAAGAAGTTCCACGTGGCTTGGCTGGGTTCTGTTCTTAGAGTCTCACAGGCTAAAAGCAAGATGTTGGCCAGCAAGACTCTTATGTTGAGATTTGGAAGAAAAATTCACATCCAGAGTCATTTGGTTGCTGGCAGAATGTAGTTTCTTGTGGCAACAGATCTAAAGTATCCATTTCCAGGCTGTTGGCCAGTAGCCACGATCAGCTCCTTTTGGCTCTGTGTCCTTACATGTGACTCCATCTATTCTCAAGGCTAACCATATCACATCGAAGCTTCTTAGAATCTCTGACTTCTTCTGCTCTTATTTTAAAGAGCTCCAGTCATGGTCTCTTTGGCTTCCATTCTCATTCTCATTCAAGGTAACATACTCAAGAGCATGGCATGTCTCCAATATGCAGAATTTTTACCCAGAGTCTGAAGGAAAGTAATTCCAGAAGTCCTGGTGAGAATCA
>JADRCD010235117.1:25000-30743 GCA_019843815.1 Montemys delectorum
AAAAACCTGACTGTTGTTTTTTGTTTCTTTTTGTTGTTGTTTTTGTTTTTCAAGATTAATGTCTCTAAAATATTGGGAGGGGTCTTAGAAATTAGTTAATTTGTGTTGGCAGATACAAACACAAGGCATACCATCATACTTGCACTTCCCCACAGCCAAGCCCTTCCAATGGAATGATCACAGGAACAAATTTTGATTTCCCTGAAGTCCAGCTATAGGAGGAGCCCCTACCACATCCACTTCATCTACTACCTTTTCCATTTTCTTCTTATAAAAGTAGCAAAGAAAGAAATCTATCAAACTGAAAGAGATCAACAGTATTATAACCAACTCTTTGTGAGCTAACACATCTCACATCTGATTTAAAGCCAACAGTTCCCATGTCTGGCTGCCTGTGATGTATTTAGAATTAAACAAGGTCATGTTATGTTGGCCCTGATTATAAATATATTACGTCTAAGTGATGAATGCAGCATTCATGAGGAATGGATCAGGAGCTCCTGGGGCTAGTCCTTTTCAATCTCTCCTCAGTGCCAAGCCAGAGACAGAAAATAAACAGTCTAGCAGAGTGAACACCCCAGAACCCACACACCAGGACACAGGGCTGATTTTGTTTCCCATCACAGAATAACAGAAGCACAAGGGAAGAAAGGAAGATGAGAGAAGGATACTGCAAGCTCCTGGGAGTGGGATGCAAACATGAATGTGTTGCCTTTGCCCAGCTCTTTTCTCCCTCCTCAGCCCAGGAATCTATGGCACCACGACAGGTAGAAGGGGTTTTTTTTCCCCAGTCAAAGGGAAATGTGGCATGATGTGCCTACTTTCTACAGGCATTTAATCACACCGTCTTCTTGGCCCTCTGAAATACTCAGAACTCCAGAGAGTTACTTCAAGTGACCCTTCTGGGTTTTTTGGTTGGTTGGTTGGTTGGTTGGTTTTTTTTTTTTTTAAGTTATTTGTATTACAGTTTAGTACCTGCACCTGTCAACATGAGACAAACTTCAAGCCTCATCACCTGGTCAATACCGTTTAATTCTGCTACCACTGACCCTCCACTCTGTTAAAAGGTGCCGAGTTTGGAAAAAGACCTCCAGCAACGCCTCTCCTCCAATTTCATCAGTTAATCAAATGTTTATCAATCATCTATCTTCCTCTCTCAGCAGGACTTCCAACCAAACTTATCCTTCTAATCTTGGAGTCTGCTAGCTGCCTAAGGCCACCTCCTCAACCCCTACCCTTAAAAATGTTGACAGTCACCAAGTTCTCCCCTAAAAAACCAGTGTCCCCTCTCCAAATACAAATATAACTGCTGCTGTTCTGCTGTAGCCAGAAGTAGATTCCTGTAGCATAAGCTAGGCAATAATGGAAGGTACTCGTGATGACACCTTTGACTTTTTCTCCCTTCCTTCTGCAAGATAACATACTCAAGAGAAGTGGTCAAAACTCCAAAGGGGAAGAGAAGTCCTTTTCACGGACAGCCAGTGCACCTAATTGCTGAGTTATCTCTCTGGGCCTGTGCCACTGTTTTCTAAAACATGCTTTCCAACACACCACTAGACACTCTAGCTGCAGACCTGTGGGGCATTTGAAATAATAGAAACCGGGATGTGTCATGTGGGCATACATGGTGAGACAAACTCCCTATTGCAGTTCTACAAGGCAGCCTACCTCATAGCATGACATAACTAGTTTTAAGGTTCTTACCTTTAGTATAAGGTCTTTTAGTTTGCAAATCTTTATTGAGGCTTCCCAACTTACCCTGGTGATCTTTACTTAGAGCTGGAATATAAATGTGGTATTTGCTTTTAGGGAATTTAAATTTAAAAGGGAATAAGACTATATGTTTAAAACAACCTCAGACCTGTACCAACTCCAGTCATGTGCCCCACAGTAGGTCTGTGCCTTAGACCTTTTGAGTGACCGCCATCCTGGCCCTTTTCAGTTCTGTCTCCTGTCTCACACCTCACAACTGCCCCATGTGATCCCCCTAACCTGGCAAGTCATACCTGCCTGGTCACTCCCCTCCACCCTCAATCATGTTCCCTGAAGAAGTCCCAAGCATCATTCTGACACTGTTCGGCTCAGTCTCTGTTTGTACATCCTACAATGAATCCTTGAGGTCCTTCCAGCCACAACGCTAATAAGCATCCCAGTCACAGCAGCTTCTTGCCCAGGTCCACTTCTTTCGAGTATGGTAAATCAGAGCTGCTCCATGAGATCTAGCTGCTAAGACCCAGTAACCTTTCCACTTCTGATCCTGTGTATCATAGCTACCACACATGATTCATCCAGTTCCAGTAAGTTAATCCTCCTTCACCTGAGCCTGATCAGCTCTATCTCCTATCCTATGTGCCACAGCACCCCTACTCTATTGCTCAGGCCCTAGTCTCCTCACCCTTGGCTCTACCCTTCTGAGGCTCTCTCACCTCACCTATCCCACAATCCCACTTTAGAATTCTGGCCTGGTAGACTAAAAACCTATCCACAAAACCAACATCCTAAATCTCGATGTCCAGGTCCAAAATAACAAACAACTGAACAAGCTAATGAAGGAACAAGAGAGAGAGAGAGAGACAGAGAGAGAGAGAGAGACAGAGAGAGAGAGAGAGACAGAGAGACAGAGAGACAGAGAGACAGAGACAGAGACAGAGACAGACAGACAGAGACAGGCAGACAGAGACAGACAGACAGACAGACAGACAGACAGACAGACAGAGATAGAGAGAGAGAGAGAGACAGACAGAGAACAGAGGAAGGCACACAAGGAAAGAAAAGCTAGAAAGTATGCCCCCTCTCCAAATCACTGATCCAAAAACAATATTCACGTAGAAATCACTTAGATAAAACTCAAGAAACAGATTTTTTTTTATTTAAAAACATGTTTAGCAAATTCAAAGAGTTCAAAGACAACCAACACTTGAATGGACTTACAGAGGACAGGAATGACTTCCTTGCCATCTAAGCAGAGTGGAAGGCAAGTAGACAGGCCAGTAGGGATATGAAGGTTTAAATGTGCTCAATATACATTATGAACATGTGCAAAAATATGATTAATAATTGCAAAAAGTCTATATAAAGTAGAATAACTATGGCTCTCAGCACTTCCAAGCCAGGTTCCTATTCTTAGTTTAGTGGGCCTGCAAGGCTACACATTCTGTTTGGCTACTTTGTAGCACTGCATCTGAATTCCATGCCTGATTTTTGTGTCCTACAGTAGATCCACATTTTGTTTGCCTGTGGAAGCTTTTCTGAGTCCTTTTCTTTTTTTTTTTTTTTAAAAAGCAAATTGCTAATATAAACTCAGTATATATTGAATAAATCACTATTAGTGACTGGGAAATACTGATGTCAAATATGTGGGATTGATCAGCCACCTGAATTGGTCAGAGCTGACTCCAGACAGTTGTCTGTGGAGGAAGTATGAATGTAGTTAGGGTGTCGAAAAAGTTTTGCCTGACAAAGAAAACAGTGTGAAAGTACAATGATGCTTTCATGGAGAGTAAGACATAGCTAATAATGGCAAGAAATGAGGCTAGACAAAATTATGGGCCATGTACACATGAGGACAGATCCTTCCTGCTAGAAGTGTAAGAATTAGGACCTCTGAGGATTCTGAAAGAGTATATCTTGATCACCTCAGGAAGCCACCACAGCATACTACAAGCTGGGCCAAATATAATTGTAACCACTTCTACTTCAGTGCTGGAGAGGAAGAAGAAGCTACAACTGAAGGATTATAAATTCAAGATTACAGACCAATATGCTGGCTCAATAAACAAACAGCAGTTACAAATCAAGAACACTACATACTACGTTGTACAGCCCTGTCTTCCAAGAAAAAGAGCCACTGTTTTAATCAGAGCAGTTTTGACTACTTGCAAGAGACCCCTCATGACTTGTTGACTATAAATATTAACACCGAGAAAAAGGAGGTGGAGAGGATTGTTGAACATCAGCTGGTATTCCAACCACTCTCTGGTATACCTTCTAGGCAAGTGCACATAACTCCTATCTGGCCTTGGGACCTTGGGAGATGTTAGAGTAAGCTAGAATAAGGAGAAGGAGAATGAATAACTGAAAGGGAGCTTCATCTGTGTGGCCATGAGGCAGTTATTGTCCACGATGAGTCCAATGCAGGATCTTTTCGGTCACATATTCTCCCGTAAGTCTTCCTACATAGGCTATAAGTCCAATAAACTCATGAGTTCTCCAAGGTGAACTGTTGTGCTGAATTTGTCCAGTGGCTTGTCAATGGGGGTGCATGATCTTTACATTGCCTCTGGGAAGGAATTCTTACAACACTAGGTTTACTAAACTACACATATCTGTTTCTCATAGTCTGAGGAATGGAAAGTCCTTGGCAGTTATATATCCAGTCTCTGGGTGAAGCTTTCCTCTGATTCACAGATGTCACTCTTCTTCTGCACCCTCATGAAAAAGATAGAGGGAGCTTGTCCCTGTTTCTCCTCAGATGAGCATCAACCTACCAGAAAGGATTGTTTCTCATAACCCAATTGTCCCCCTTCCACCATCTCCTTCAAGATTAGGAGTTTTCTAGATGTATTTGTTAAAAACATAAACATTGAAGACAACTTCAAGGAATAAATTTTAAGTTAAATGGACAACCTCCAGCACTTTGTGGTCAAAGGCAGGATGCATCTGCCATGTAAAACAGCTGAACTTTGGAGTTAGAGTGCATTGTGGATAGGTTAAATGAATCTTGTTTCAGATAGCTAAGTAAGCTTTCATTAGTCTTGATCAAGACATCAGTCATGATCCTTTTAACTTATCCATAAATATTACTTTAGGAAATGCCTACAAAATCAAAGAAAGTCAAATTAAAAATAGTGATCATGGCACGAGACAAACAGGACAATAGAACTCACGGGAGCCTAAGGTAAACTTACAGATTTGAGGCATGGGGGTGGGGAATGAGCATAACTCAGTAGTAATGAGATGACAACTACTATAAGGCCACTGATAAAGGAGTCATGGTTCTTGAGGTTAAATCAGAAGTGGAAATTGGATTCTCTGAATATCTGAGAATAAAACTAGTTTCTCCAAAAAAAAAAAAAAGTCCTGTAAATTCCAGTCGATCAGAGATGAGAGTAACAGTTGTTCAATATATTCTTCCCTGTGTTGAAACTGACACAAGAAGCCAAATTCTGAACACAAGGCTGCTTGAACATCCTGATGAGGTTGCTGGAAGAAGGGTGCACAGTACACATGTTCTTTTGCATCTAACAGCAATGAACACATCTGGGGGGTCCAGAGGCTTCTCTCTTAATTAGCACTGGTTTCCCAGGGGCAGGGTATTCTCCCAATGCTGGATTATTTCTCAACAGCTGCTGAAGGATTATTAAGAAGGTCAGACTATTTTATCTATGTCTATGTAAGTGGAATGTATTAGTGAGGACAAACAGGAAAGGGATTTCCCAAGGGACAGAAAGCCAGAGGCCACGTGACACCATAACTCTCAGTTCTGAGTAGAACAACCCTTTTCTCTAGACCTGAATCAATCATTGCTTGTTTACTGTTTACTTTGGCATAATATGACTGTTTTCCAAATTAATATCTACTTCTACCTTCTCTGCCTAAAAGCTTGCTGGTCACCAACTGCTTCCCCCCAAAAAAAAAAAAAATTGTAAAAGAATCTACATATCAACCAGTAACAGGATGCCTTTAAAAGTCCATGGACATGCTTAGAATTAAAGATAAAGATAGAAGAGAAAACTTTATCTCA